>PVIY010005319.1:25862-95558 GCA_004026745.1 Myrmecophaga tridactyla | reverse complement strand
TGTTTGTATGTTTTCGTTGGTTTCTTTGTTTGTTTTGGGAAGTGCATGTATTGCCAATTGATTTTGACAAGGCTGCAAAGAATAGTATTTTCAACAAATGATGCTGGAAGAACTGGATATCCATATGCAAAAGAATGAAAGAGGACCCATATCTCACACCATATACAAAAATTAACTCTAAATGTATCAAAGACCTAAACACAGAATATCCTTACATTTATTTAGGTCTTTTTAAAATTTCTTTTAGCAATGTTTTGTAGTTTGTGGTATATAGATCCTTTACATCCTTCAGTAAATTTATTCCTAGGTATTCGATTCTTTTAGTTGCTATTGTGAATAAAATTTTTTCTTGATTTCTTCGTCAGATTACATGTTACAAGTGTATAGAAACAGTACAGATCTTTGCATGTTGATCCTTGCTGAACTCTCATTTATTTATTAGTAGCTTTGTTGTAGTTTTTTTGAACTTTCTAAATATAGGATCACATCATCTGTAGATAGTGAAAGTTTTACTTCTTCCTTTCCAATTTGGATGCCGTTTATTTATTCTAATTATGGCTAAAACTTCTATTACTGTGTTGTAAAGAGCGGTGACAGTGGACATCCTTGTCTTGTTCCAAATCTTAGAGGGAAAGCTTTCAGTCATTCACCATTGGGTATAATGTTAGCTGTGGGTGTTTAATATATGCCCTTTGATCATGTTGAGGAAGTTTCCTTTTATTCCTATCTTTCAAAATGTTTTGATCAGGAAAGGATGCTGGATTACATCAAATGTCCCTTTCTGTGTCAATCAAGATGATCATGTGATTTTTTTCCCTTTGATTTGTCAATGTGGTGTATTATATTAATTGATTTTCCTGTGTTCAGCCACCCTTGCATATGTTGGATAAAACCCATTTGATTGTGGTGTATAATCCTTTTAACATGCTGTTGAATTCTATTTGCTAGTATTTTGCTGAGGATTTTTGCATCTATATTCATTAGAGAAAATGGTCTGTAATTTTCTTTTCTTGGAGTATTTTTATCTGGCTTTGGTATTAGGGTGATGTTGACCTCATAGAATGAGTTAGGTAGTATTCCTCCTCTTCAGTTTTGGAAGAGATTGAGCAGGTTTGATATTAATTATTCTTGGAATGATTGGTAAAATTCATCTGTGAAAATGTAGTCCTGGGCTTTTCTTTGTTGGGAGGTTTTTTGTTATTGTTAGCATTTCTGATTTATTTATTTATATTGAGAAATCTTCACACACATACATTCTATACATGATCTCTTTACTTGTAATTGGTCTTTTGAGCTCTTCTGTTTCTTCTAGAGTCAGTTTAGCCTGAAAAATTAAATTCTGCCCTCATTTGGATCTTTTACAATCTGTCCATCTTTAATACTTATCCTTGAGAAGATTAAGCGTTTAAAAATGAAATGTATTTGCCATGTGGTCTGACTTGTTTGTTCCTTGAGCAGTTTTGCTCATTTAGCAAAAAGGGTTGCTAATATTTTGTGATTAAAATAAATTTTGAAAATGGAGAGTGACAATATTTATATTAAATGAAATACCACATTACACCACTTGTAAATACTAATTTTTTTTCTTAAACCTGGAATCTAGAGACAAAAATAAAAGAGGACAATGGAATAAGTTGAATGTGGAAAAGACAACCCATTCAATTCCATGGCCTAGAGATATAACCTGGCCTTGATTTCTCTTTTCCTAGACAAGTGTGTTTGTCTTTGGTATAGTCTCCTATTCTCTTTCTGGGATAAAAGAGTAAGTTGCCCTTGCCAACCATCACCATGTTGGTCCCTGAAGTTATTCTTTCTGGATTGGCGAGTGTGATTTTCTTTCATTTATATCCATGTGTGTCCTTCTTGAATTGAATTTTCTATTGAAGAGTTTAAGCTATAATTCAGTGCTCAGTCAAGTATATACAAATAGCTAGTCACGCTAAACAGCCTTACTCATGCCTTCACTTTTCCCTGGTGTCCAGTATCCCTTTGTAAACCTTTGGCCAGCTAAGGTCCAGTGCTGTATTGAGTCATGTAGGCTTTCCTTCCCAAATATGCTCCATGCTCTGCCTTTCCATATGGATCGCTTTCTTCCCATAGGATGACGGTTTGCAAGCCCAAATTTCATCCTTTTCATAGGGAATATGAAAGTGATTCCAATGATGCCACACTGACCACCTGAGTCTTTGGATGTGTTGTGTCTGTAATTTGGGAAGGGACTATAGGCTAACATTTTTCAAATGCTTGGAGCATCTCTAATTTTACTGGCATTTCAGTGTCATGAAGAATCAGACTTTCTGCAAACTATTTTTCAAGAATTAGACCTGATACTTCTGTTCCCTGTGGCAGACCAGTTAGCCTGCCAAACTCACGTTTTTTAAACTAAATTTAATTTTTAGGGACTTAATCTCATTTCCTATTGCAACATTATTTTTCATAACAGCAGGAAGAAATTTGATAAACTATTCTAGTTCCTTAGATTTGTGAATTTAATTCCCACTTTGTCAAAATGGGCTTCTGTCAGGGGACGAAACCAGATGTACTCAGTTGTTCAAGTCTTAAACGTCTCTCCAGCCTGTTGATGCAATTGCATTAGAAATCTTAATAAATATAGTTGCTGAATTTTTTGCTCTCTCTGTATTCCTTTCCACTTACATTATTTACACTTGAGCTTTTACCACATCTGGTTAGAGCTCAATAACTGCCCTCCCCACTTCCCCTGTTTTAGGTTATCTCCCTCAAGGTTTCTCTTCCACACAGTGTTTTCCATTAGTTTTCCTCTTTGATTTAAAAGAGGCACAACTGTGTAGCAGAGAATGTAAGTGTTGGTCCTAGAGATATCCAGGCTTGAATCTTGGCCCTGGCATTTGTTACCTCTGAATGACCTTGAATATTTTAGCTTTTCTGACCCTCAGTTGCAGAACACCTACCTTGCAAAGTTGTTAGGTTAAATAAAGTAACCCAGGAAATGGCATCTAGCACCCAAATAAAGTAGTACTACCTATTTTTTATACTTATCTTTATGAACTTGGCCATAATAAAAAACAAAACAGAACAAAAACAGGGCTTGAGCAAACCTAGTTCTGTGTTCTCCCTACACTATAAGCTGCTGTTTAATTTGCATTCTTACTTCCTAGTTATCAGTGTTTCCGATATTATTAATACTTTTTATCATTAATACTTGATACTTGTACTATGCGTTTATGTGCTTTTCTAATGTGTAGCATACACAGACTGAAATTTGTCTAGTTGGCTCATCATTGTGCCCTGGATATTGCTTGCATGGTCTACTTCTTCTGAGCATCGCAATCTTAACTGCAGGGTTCACTCAGTCAAGAAATTCAATTATAACAGAAGTGGAACTCTTCAACTTGAAACTTTATGAAGACAACAGAAAATATCTATTGTGCTCCAAGGAAATATGATAGTAGCTTAGTTCTGAATTTTTCTAGTTATTGTCTTGGAAATTATACAGAGCAAGAAATTGAATGAAAAAAAATCACAAACACAATTTTTGGTGAAACTAGGAGACTCAGAAAGCTCTTATTCATGCTGCCAAAAGCAACTGAGTCCAGCAAAGGTAGGCAGGAAACCACATAGTATATGTGGATGGGCAATGGGGAGGATGCTGAGTGAGTGGAGCATCAGCTATGGTGAGTTTCAGAAAACACAGTGCTGACTTTCAAATGGGAAGGCCCATCCTGAGTGGCAGCTGCAGTGAGCAGAGATAAATTCAGGGACCAGCTTGCTCCAGTTAGCTTAGGACTTTCCCAGTTGTAGCACTGAAGATCCTGTGTCCTAAGAATGCCTTCAATCTTAGGTAAACCAGGAAGGTTGGTCACCTGAGATGCGAGTGTGGTACTGCAGGGAGATAGGAAAGGCTTCGGGGCTACTGGGGGAGTAGATCGCAGAAAGTACTAGCAAAAAACACACAAAAAGTGTGAAGGTATTACTATGGAAGGATATTGGAAGATGTGCCCGTTGGTGGCAGTGTCTGGTGTGGAAATGGAAGGATCATATGGTAAACCCATTCAGAGCCTTAGAAAGAAAAGGAAATGTCGTTGCACAGAGGCATCATTTCCAAGGAAATAGTCTTGCAACAGAGGAGGAGTCTCTTGAGCTGTAAAGCTTGGAAGTCTAGCTGTCCTCAGCCCTTCCTGTCTACCCTTGAGTAACCCTCTGGAAATAGCTGGTCCAGGAAAATCAAACTCATTCAAACATGAGTAATAGAAAAGAAGTTAGCACAGCATCTATACAAAGATACTATTAAACTGTGGAAAATAACTGGAAAATTTTCCTATAGACAAGGAAATGCACAAGGAAACTGTTGCCAAGAAGCAGATGAAGATTTTAACTGAACATTTCATGAATTAAGAAAATAGACTTAATGGAGTAATAACAGCTAGCAATGAAAGTATACAAAGCAGAATACTGAGGACTGGACAATAGGACATGGTAAACAAATTAAAGGAGGAAGTGAAGTGGGATTTGGCAGAAATCATGAAGAAATAAAAGAAGAAGACAATTATTTCAGAAGTATAGATTAAGCTAGATGGAACACAGGGAAGAGGAAACAACATTGAAACATGGTAAGGGACAAAGGAGACAGGCATGAGAACTCAGTGAAATGAGAAAGAAATAGAAAAAAAAGATTAGAGACAAAATTACAGAAATAAAACACAAGCAGGAGAGTTCAAACATATGCATATAAAGTCTCCTTAGAAAAAAACCAAAACAAGGGAACAGAATAAATATTTCAAAATACCATTCAAGGAAGCGTTTCTAAAAAATAAAATAAGGCTTGAATCTACATAGGTAAAGGGTTTACCACGTACCAGGAAAAACTGATCTAGAAAAGTCAATGTTGTTAGGTCGGGGGAATGGGGAAGGGTACTGCAACTGGAGCTGTGGAAGCTGTGTCACTCCTCCCAGCCTGACTTTCAGAACTAATGAACCTCCCCTTCCAGAGGTCACCTGACCTCCATCCTTAAAAGCTGCCCACAAGGAAGCCCACATGTGCACTCACCTCCCTCCATCTTGGGTTTGGTAAGTTCTGCCCGGGAGTGCAGAAATACCCTCCCCACTTTAAATTTCCTGGTTTTCTTCTTTCTCACCCTTTCGCCTCCTAAACCTTTCAAATGTTAAGACATATATCCTAAAATTATTAGAATAAAAGAATATTTTGGGTGATCAAGCAAACATATCATCACTTAGGGCAGAAAGAATTAGGACAGACATCAGTCTTCTCTGAAGATACAAATCAACCTTAGAAAAAAGTGGAACGATCCTTAAAATATATTCAAGAAAAGAAAAAAAATTGTCGAAGATTTTATACATGGCCAGGATGTCTTTCATGTATAAAGACTACATAAGAAAAAAAGTTTTAAACTTGCAAGAACATAGGAAACGTTATTCATAGAAGCTTGATTTGAGGGAACGATTAGAGGATGAACTGGAGGCAGCTAAGCAGTTGGCTGAAGAAATTTCAGTGAAAGGACTGGCGAAGAGCATTATATGTCTGCAGAACTAAGTAGAAGCAAAGGAGGGGATTGTGATGATTGAATAGCAAATGGTGATAACCCAAGTGGCAAGGTCTGAAAGTGGGGGGTGGATGAGGGGTGGGGGAGGGGGAGTAGGATTGAGAATATATTTGAAAGAGCTAAAACTTGATGGGAATCGAGATACTCCCTTTATTATACAAATGAAGAACTAGGAGCGATTAGATATGAGGCAATGGTTTTTATTTTCTCCTTGGAGTAAAAATCAAGTCGATTCCCTGAAAGAACAGATACTGTGGTAAGGTTCAAACAGTGTAAGGAGAAAAATAGAGTGGGACTTCAAGCTTCCAGAAAATCATGGTAGAAATATGTATAAGAAGAGTTTAAAGTTTAAAACAATCTGCAGTGAGTCTGTTAGTTAAAGCAATTTATCAGGTACCTGAATTTATTTATTCTATAATTAGATGTTTAATGCAAACAGAAGTTAAGGATAAACTTTTATATTACTTTGCATCCGAGGACATAGTGCTTTGCATATTTCTTATGTAAACCCATTCACTCAGTTTTGTTTTTCCTCTGTATTATAACTCCCTGGGGCTAAATGTATCTTCCCCATTGCGCCCCTCCAGGACTCTGCAGACTTCAAATATTCATCTAATAAACATTTGATACGTTAATAAATGTAACACACCTTTTACTTAATATTTAATTTCCAATACCCATCCCTAACGATCTTCCTGAAATGATTCTTAATTTCATTTAATTTTCAGCTTTGAGTAAGGAATACATAAATGTGAAATTCCTACTGAAGCCTAGAATAAAAATGTCAGTGAAATTTATAAAAGCTTAATGACGTACATTTCTGACTTAACAGGTCAAGGCATAATATGTGTCTCAACACCCCACATCCAGAAAGCCCAATGAATTTTTAAATAAAATAAAAAGCCCTATATGAAGAGTATGTGGAATGCTATTCTCATAAATCATGTTCCAGATGGGTCAATCAAGATAAGGTTTTGACAGCAGATATGAATTGGAAGTGGCAACTTGTTTAATCCTTCAGGATCCTTAAATAATCAACTGTCGTGAAACTATAGGACTGCACTAACCCAGGGTAGAAATCAGAATTATTTTATCTGTGAGTTTTACATGAAACTACGATTGAATCGTTTGCTTAATAATATGACCAATATAGCATTTCAAGTTTTCCTTACCAGTTTCCTACTGACCCAGAGAGAACTTTCCAAAGATCTTCTCTCAGTCCAATTATAATTACCCAACATAAACCAATGCTATTTTCTTTATAAGCCTTTTTCTGTATTGTTGGTACCTAACTACTTAATAAATGGGAGTATTAAATATTTCTTTTGGCCTGGGGTGAGACACTAAGGGCTCTGTGAATATAGAAAGTTTGTGAGCCTCTGATTTAGGAGGCTATCACAATAATCCAGGCAAGAGATAATTTCTGCTAGAGTAGAAATTGAGGAAAGTGGTGGAAAATGAATAATAATTTGAAGGTAAAGCAGATGGAATTTGCTGGTATTCTAGATGCATGGTTGAGAGGGAGAGGAGTCAAATGACTTCAAAGGTTTTGGCCTGAGAAACTGGAAAGATGGCATTGCCATTAACTGAGATGAAGGAAACTGGGAAAGGCATGAGAAGCATGCATTTTACTTTATTGTTAATTTGTGATGAGTTAAGACAAATAGAAATAGAGTGCACTCTTCATAATTCTGTGTCAGAGAAAACATCTGAGGATTAATCTAGGTCAAAGATGATTTATGGATACCAAATTATTATTTACATAATTAAAAGGAAAGCTGAGGTGAAGATAAGTAAGCAAAATAGAAAAGAACAGAAGACAGTTTGACCACTTTATACACTGTAAAATTTATCTCTTTTAATGAGGAAAATTTCAGAATGATAAATCAGAGTATTTGTAACAGTAGCTATGCATTGTATGGAGTGATTCCTAGAATAAAAATAAAAGAATACTCTAATTCAGTATGCGAGAGTTATTCCAGTCTTGCCACCTTATTACTGTCTCTTTAAGAAGCACCCCAAATTTAATATCCACAGTTTAATCACTGCATATTTTGGGGTAGGGGCCTGTAATGTAGTTGAGAAAGCATAGACCATGGAAGCAAACAGAACTAGGCCTAAATCCTTACTGTGGCATGTACTGACTATGGGACCAGAGTACAACAATACTTTCTTTAAAGGATTGTTATTAAATATTAGCAATAATGTGAGTAAAGTATTTGCCAGAATGCTGGGCACAAAGCAAGTGCACGATGAATGGTAGCTATCCTTATTATTACTGTTTTATGGCAAGAATTTTCTTAGGCTAAAAATCTCAGAGTAATAAAACATCCACAAATCTCAAGCAGCCATCTGTTTTGAGCTACAGACATGCTATGAAACACTAGCTCAATGAAATGATTTGGATGCCCTCTTAAAACTCACCATAATGAGATTTGGCCTGCACCAGAGAAAAGTCATTAATGACCTAATTGTCAAATCTCGTGGTCTGTTTTCAATCATTGTATTTAACCTCTCTGTGGTTTGCGATGCTATTGACTATTCTTATCTTCATTCATTCATTTGGATTCCTCAACAACACTTGCTCCAGGCTCTTACTTTAGACTCCTTTTCTGGTGCTGGGATTTTGAAGGGGACTTTCTCTACTTGGTGGTCTCATCTTCTATGTAGATTTCCTTTAGGTTCTTCAGGCAGAGTCAATACAGTTCAGGACAGTTTTTTCTATACCTATTTGTAGTTGTCTCTATTCCAGGTATTGGGGGGAATAAGAACAAATAAGACTGGAGTGATAGAGACTCCTAGTGCTCAGCCCTATTGAATTCACTTCTTCCTGAACTACTTACTGGAAGATGATACTTCTTGGCCCCTTGTAAGTAGATGGAGCCGTGTAACTGGTGCCAGCAATGAAATGTCAGTGTGAATGATGTGTACCACTTCTAGACTGAGGCAGATAAGAACCGTGTGCCACTTCCTTGCTTTCTCTTCCCGTGCTGCTGTGACTCTAAAAATGATGTATTGAATTGGCAGTGTCATGGGAAGGAGGGAGCTGGGGTCCATGATTCCAAGGTAGAGAAAATTCCTACTGACTTGTAACAGTTGAGCCTGCATAATTGAGAAACAGACTTGCATTAAGTAACAGAAAGTTCAGAGTTTGTACCCTATCTGAACCCATCCCATTCCATCCCATCTTATCCTATCCACAATTTTACAGTACAGTATACTCGGAGGAAGATGCTACCAAAAGATGTGTTAGTGCTATGATAGTCATCAGAGGATGCATTTGGAGCATAAAAGAGGGCTATGAACTCATTTGGAGAGGGAAGTGTTGGGGAAGGTATAACTTTCTGGTTCTAATTCATCTCTTCTCACCCTTCCTCTCCAACCCTGGGTCCAAATCTTTAAGGAGGTGCAAAGGGCAGGGAAGGCCATACCCAGCAGCTGTTTGCCTGGGTTATTGTGAAAAAAGAAAGCAAAAACAGCATTTGCTTTTTCTCAGTCAAATTTCCTGATATCTGGGGGGTTTGTCCAAATTACAATGCCTGAATACAGCAGCTGAGATATTGAGGATATACAGTTTCATGAGTTTTTACTTAACACTGTTCAGTCCAAAGGCAGCCAGTGAAGAAGTAGATAGCTGTATCTGGAAGTTCTCTTGAATATTCAGTCTTAAATCTTTAAATATAGGCCTTATAGTTTTCCTCTGTTTCAGCATTCATTGCCTTAGGTCCCCAACACCTCATAAATTTCTCTTCAGACCTTCTCCTAAGGTGAAGTTAATTGGAAAAAATGCTGCTCTAGTTATTATATATCATTTGCATTTTATTTTTTCCTCACTCTAATGCCATTACTATAAGGTTTTGATACTACCACCAGGAAGTGTTAGTTTGTCCCTAACCTGGTTCTCTGTTCTTACTTGACCAGAGTACTTCTGATATTTTGATAACTTCAGTTTTGAAGTTAAAAGTATGGGAACTATTCCACAGTTGTTCTGTTTTTCTCTTTGGCCTTATTCTTTTCCTTTTCTCAAGAAGTGACTGAATTTAGTTTCTCCTGAATATATTAATTGAATTCTTTGATGCCTTTCCTGCTTCCTACATACTGACCCAACCTACTCCTTGATCAATACCTTAACACTTTAGGCTCCAGGTTAGGTAGGTGTGTGGACATCTGGAAGATCTAGTGTGATTTAGCCAGATGAACAAAGGATAAACTATCATTCCAGACAGAGCACAGACATGAAATACCATGGGATTTTAAGGAAACTGCAAGTAATTTGTTACTGAAGATGCATTTATTAGGACCAGAGGTGTCCTTGTGTCTCACTCCCATTTGTTGAGGCTAGTTCATTGGGTGTTGGTGAAGTCATGACTTAGAATTGGATTCTAACAGTTTCTAAGAGTTAGTATAGGGTGGTCATGTCCAAAAGCAAACAAAAATGCCTACAACTGGAAGAGCAATCTGAGTCAAAGCCTTAGAAGAAAGCCTAGATTCACCAGGAAGATAAACTATAAATACCAAATCCAGAGGCTAGAAGTAGTATCCACAGATTGTAGTCACAGAACCCAACATTTTGAACCAGGAGAAGATGAAATTGGAGCAAAGTCAGGAAGAATCAATTAAGAGGACTTGGAGTTCAGTCACAATTCTATTTGTGGTTTGTCATTTTAAACTGAATGATTCCAAAAAAGACCCTGGTGACATCAGGTTGTTTTACAGACCTAGAGGCAAACACGTAGAGATAAGATTGGAATGACAATTAAAGATCAGACCATGGGGAGTTCTGGCTAAGGTCCTTAGAAACCATGCAGAATAAATAAAGGATTTAAAACACACATGAAGAGTCACAGTCAGATTTGAAGTACTAGAGCATTCAAGTACCAATGTGGAGGTTGGGCTGGGGCTGGCTGTGACAAGAGGCAGGAGAAAAGATGGTTAAGAGAATATTACAGTTGTTCAAGTGAGAGAAGAGGGGGCTAAACTAGGACAGGCAGTAAGAGAATTAGAATTGACATCTATTTCTTAGGTAAATTTAGGAGGTGGATTCAATGGCACCTTTGTTTTCTGGCTTGTATAGCATGAGGGAGAGGGCGAGTCAAAGTTGACTTTCTGACTTGGAGGATGAGGTAAAGGGTGGTGCAGCAGAGAGGTCCAAGGAAGGAGGAAGTTTCATGAGAAAGACGGTGGAGTTTAGTTTTGGGTAGGATACTTTTGTGGTTCCTCAAAGATTAGCAATCAGAACTATTAGTCTAAAACTATGGAGAGGGAAAGCTTAGAAATATGTATTTGAAATCCTATCAGGAGAAGGGATGCTAATGCTCAGAGCAAAGATAGCATGAAGAGTGGGCTGAAGACAAATTCTCTGATTTTAGATCAAAGACACAAAGAGAAAACACATAAAGGAGAAGGGGGGGGGGTTGGTATTAAGGGCCTGAGTAGATGGATTGGTCTTAACAGGAGAAGAGGCGACCTTCATCTACTGAGTCCAGACAAGTCTAGATGGGAATCTGACCAGGTTGAGGTCAAAAGACTGAGGAAATTCATCTCAATAACTTCTTGGCAAATTAGGAAACAATTGTTTTCTGCTATGCTTTAGAGCAGGGGTTTGTAAACTTTTTCGGTAAAGGCTAGATAGCCAATAGTTTCAGCTTTGTGGGCCATATGATCTGTGTCACAGCTACTCTACTCTGCCACTGTAGTGCAAAAGCAGTCGTAGACATTACTGTAACTGAGTGAGCATGGCTGTGTTCATAAATTTTTTTAAAATTTAATTACAAAACAGGCAGGAGGTTGCCTATGGCTTGAGAGCCATAATCGCTGACCCCTGCATTGAAGCGTTGAGGCTTGGTTGGGCTAATAGTTTGAAGGGAGTGTTGGAATAGTCTTTGCAGGGTATTGAAGAGGGTGAGTGCTGACCAAGGACAAGGAAGAGGACATGGCTGGAGGTCCTTGCTTTATTTATTTTGTAATAACATGATTTTCCTCACCATCCAGCCACAGACCATGTTCTTTAGCTGAAGGCATTTGTCCCTCATCTCACTGCAACACAATGAGAACTTTTCCTGGTCCTGAGCCACAGTTGCCAGGCCTGTCCCACTTCATGTTGGATCCACCCAAGCCTGTCTCTTCCTTAGAGGACTGGTGACTAATGTGGTGACTGTGAGCAGGTCAGAGAAGCTGAAGTCATACAGCAATTATGGCTCCATACACACGCATACACTGTTTTATCTGTTTTCCTCCCCTCCTCCCATCTTCCTGTCTTTGGAACAAAAAAATTCTCTGACTTCACATGGCCAACACAGCTGTCCAACTGGCTGCAAACACAGAAGTGAATGAAGTCTGTGAAAGGATGAGTCACTGCACAGCAGTGTCATTTAGACTCGCCTCCACCCTCCCCCACCTCCTCCTGATTTGGGATTTATAGCGCGGGAAGTAGTACTTCGCCACAGCTCCAAGGGCAATGTGCAAGGAAGAGCCTTCTGGGGGAGGAAGTAATTCACTTGGCAAATGGGTTGTTTATTCTTGGTCCACCTAGTTGAGTAATATCATTTGGATCTAATGAGAAGATGGTAGGTTTTAAGGGCCATAGACGATTAGCTCAGTGACTTAGTGGTGTTTAAAACACTTTCTGGAAAAAAGGACACAAACATACAATTCAAGTCCCAATTCGGTACAGGTGCAGTTGTAGTGTAAATGTCTCCTGAGTCATGATGTAGAGTGAACCCATAACCAGGAAAGCTCATAAGAACAGCAGTAACGTTATTTCTTGATCCTGTAGTTTGAATTAATTCATGATAAGTCATAAAAATGCACATCTTTGCTGGTTAAGTGGCACTGCCTGATAATCTAAGTTGAGGTGTTAGTTTTTATCCTGATGAATTTATCGAGATCGATGTTAATGTGCGTTAAATATCTATGAAACTAGAGAGGTGCGATGGTGGCTCAGTGGTAGAATTCTTGCCTGCCATGCTGGAGACCCAGGTTCAATTCCCGGTGCCTGCCCTTGTTAAAAAAAAAAAAAAAAAAATCTATGAACCTAGATCTGTAGTAATAATAATATCATCGATATCAATAAACAGTCTATTTATTAGCCATGATCTTTGCCTTTTAGTTATGAATTCCTTTATTCCTTTGCTTTGGCATCTTGAAGATGATTCCCTTCAGGATATGGTAAGATCAGATTGGTTGAAATTTGTCTTAATTTTCACATTGATTGCATTTTCTGCTTTTTTATGACTGGTCAAAACTCCTGTAAACATAAAACTCTTGTATCTCCCTCTTTCAAAGTTCTCTTTCCTCCTCTTTCTTTGTAATTTGTCTTCCAGAAGATGGAACTTGAGTTCTCAGACCACAGAGGAGAGAATTAGATAAGACTGAAGCTGGAGCGCAGCTGCTGGTCCTGCGGCTGCCAAGCCTTGGCAGTAGGCTCCTGGGGAAGCTGTAGGCACCTGGTTCACACAGGAGCAGCACAACTGGGCCAGTTTCTGACTGGCAGAGCATGGCTTCCTTCGTCACCAAGGTGACTGACCCTGTGATCTTGCTGCAGCCTGCTGAAACCGAGAGGGGCACACTGAAAGCAGGACACCTCAGAGAGGAGCAGGTGCAAGTCATATGCCACTAATGAACAATGGGCACCTTGCACACAAGGAGGCTTTGATGTGAGCTCTAAAAAGCCCCTCTGTTGGACAGGTTGTTGGCTGAGGCAGACTGCTGTGAGAAGCCTTGGGAAGGATTCTTTATCCAACGAAGTCAGTACAAGAGCTATCATGAAACAGTATTTGCAGAGTCAAACATTTCTATTCTCAGGGATCTCCCTGGGAGAAAGCAGTGTGTTTGTGGGAACAAATTATTCATGAAACCATAGCTCCTTTAGATTGGCAGGTGTCATCCCAACCTCTACCTCTTTCCCCGTACCACCACCTTATCATGGCTACCTGTTTGCCTAGCCTATGCGTAAATATTTCTGGTAAACATACAGCCCAGTGGTTCTTATACTTCATCAATCAATTGATTGTATCATTGAACCATCATTATAATGATTCTATATTAAATTTATCTTCTACCCAATTGATTTCAGTTTTACATTATGGGGTTATATGGGAAAATACCACTTGAGGAAGAGGTGTCCATATATATATTTGTAGACCAGTTCATGGCTCCAGGGAAATATTAGGACATCTTTTGATAAATTGCTTTCTTCATGTATTAAATGATTTCTCCCCTCTTCTACTCATTGACTTCAAAGGCTCTATGCAAGTTCCTGTCTCTTTTCCTAAAAAAATAATCAGAATTGCAGGCTTTTTATGTTGAAGAAGGTCTTAAAGAGCATCTTGTCTAAACCCTGATATCACAGATGAGGAAAAGGAGGCTCACACAGCTAGTTCAGAGCTGAAATGAGAACTCACGGCTGCCGAGCCCCAGTCTGGTGCTTGTGCCTGTGTCATGCTGCCCTGATGGTGTCTGTGAGGCAGTACAAGGGTGACAATGACTCTGCTAGGTGAGGGACAAATTATCCACCTTATTCTTTCCAGGTGTCTGTCTCTTCCATCTTCTCTCTTCCCTTTCCCCTCAACCTGCTCTCAGCAGAGGGTCTGCTCTGAGGCTTTGTATGAGTTTCAGTCAACATGTTCCTGTTCTTGTGAGTATTTGAATTCATTCCTCTCACTTTTAATTATCTAGTATAGACTGTGGGGCGAGAGTTTCATAAGGAAGACAAGGGAGGGCATCTAGGGAGGGGCTAAAAACCGTCTGTCTTTATAAAGGCTCTTTGGGGCAAGATTGGGGTATCTCCAGTAGTATAAGGACATGTGTGTGATAGCCAGTGCCAGATGAACAGAAAGCATACTCTCACCATGTCAACACCATGGGAATGACTGATCAGTCAAGAGATAAATCTCAAAGAAGAAAACCAACACAAACTATTGCTAAAAAGCTGGGCCAGCTTGGTATATGGCAGTAAAGTCTAATCACACAGTCACTGTCCACGAACCTGTATAAAAGTGGACAAGGTGGCTATAGAGTAGATCCTGCATCTGAGCTCAGGGCAGTATCATGCCAAAAGCAGAGGAAAAGGAGGCAAATACCCAACTGGGCATGGGCAATTGAGAGACAGTTAGGCAGCACCCAAGCATGCACAGAAAGGAGCATGGGGTGGAAAGGGATACATGGAAACCCACTGGAGGGAAGGTGGAGTGACATGGGTTATATTTGACATGGGTCCATGCAGAAAGGTACCAAGCAAGGGCCCTTGGTGCTTGGGAAGGTTTTCTGTATTGCCATCCTTGGTTAGGCTCAACAAGTGGGAATATAATATTTCAGAGAGGCAAAAATCACGTTTTTCAAATTCTTACTATTGCGTTCTGGGACCAGAATGTTGTTTAAGTGAATATAGTATATCAGAGTAACTAATTCTAGTGGCTGTCCTGCCAGAGAGGATCCCCCATCTAATATGCCCCTTTTCCTTGTCAGGACATGCTCAGGAACTGAGCAGGGCCATACCTGGGGCTACCAGACTTCTGAGAATTCAGCCAGCAGGCCTAAGGAAAGCAAGGACTGACACGGTTGATGTGGGTCACAGATCACATTTTGCTCCTTTGCTCCTTCTCTCACCTTCTCAAAACTCATCTGTTCCATGTACCATAACTCCTGGTCCTGACAGTTTAAGAACTAATCAATTAATTTTGTAGGTGCATTAATGTCTAATTAGAATAAAAGGCCATAGTCAGAAAGCATTTGGCATAGAAGTGGGAAAGGGCAAGGCAAGTGAGTTTGCTCAAATGAATATGTGTCTTAATAAACAGATAATGGGTGAGTTGAGGATTAGGCTGTGTGGGGCATGGGGAGAGAGGGAGAGAGTGAGGGAGAAAGGAAATAGAAAATCAATCAACTTGAAAAAACTACTCCTTCATGAGAATGGGAGTTAAAAGACTGGGAATGTATTACAGACTCCCTAAGTTTTGCAGTTCTCTTTAACCACCATCAGAATCTATGGCCCTCTAGTAGTCTGCTATCTTTATAGTTTTTGTAATGGCTAAGAGTTTTCAAGAGTGCTATACTCTTTGACAGCTGTATTTTTCTTAACTGATTACATTTGAATCGGGGGATTATGCTTTCCTTTTTTTGTTCAAATTTACCTTTTTAAATTCGGTTGCACTAGCTTCTCCCCCTGCTCGTGTTTCCTTGATTATATTTAATTCCTTATTTTGTCTTTGAGAAACAAATAGTTTTAAAAAATAAGATTTAGTTTTTTTAAGCGAGCTTGTGATACCTAGACTGTACGGATAGTTAATACAATGAAGATAAATTTCCTAACAAACCTGGCTAGGATGAACATCAAATTTGAGATTGTAAAGGAGTAGGATGGGAAACCATCAGTTTATTTTATTTGTGTCCAGAATCAGCTTACTTTGAAACTTTCTTTTATTTAAATAAATTGGTGCACTGCTAGGTCTCTATTTTATTCCTACATAGACACAGAAAATGCAGAGCCTTCTTGCCTATCTTGATGTCACATAATTCAGGCTAAACCAGTATTATTCTTTATAATTTAATAATTGCATAATTATAAAGTCATAATAAGGTGATACTTTTAAACTGATGCTATCATGAATTAATTCTTTACCTGAAACAAGAGGGGGTAAAACTCAGTGTTTCTGAGCAATTCTATTAAAAAGTAATATCCTTATATATAAAACAGTGGCAGCCTTGCCTTTTAAAAATCTTTTAGTGTATGTCTCCCTTTCTCATTTTTTCTCCTCACTCTTGCCCCTAATCGAGTGCTACTTCAAGCAAAATGTGAAATGTGCAGTCATCTTCTTGAATCACTTATAAGTTAAAAATTACCAAAAAAATCATTAAATATATTTTCTGATATATCTGCCAAAGTTTGGATTGTAAGAATAATAGAGAAACAATTCGCAAGAAGACTGAGTCCCTGGCACATGGTAGGTGTTTGTTAGCTGTGAGTTTGATAAATTAATATGAATGCTGAGCACACAAATACAAAACCAAAGCCAGCAGCTGAGAATAATGTGTGCAGTCCAAATTCAACGGCCTCCGTGGCGCTAAGGAATAGAGATGGCTAAATGCCACATGGAGGAAGAAGTCCTGAATGAATGCACTCTGCCTTCTGCAACTCAGAGAGCATGTGCTGGGACCCAGCGAGCCCAGTGTGAGCTTAAAGTAAGTGGTGGTCATCCTTGGAGTCATGCAAATGACCCATCAGCCTCAAAGTCTTGTTCTTCTTTAAATGAGATGCTTTAAATATGGAATTTGGTCAAGTAATCTTTTTCAAGGAAAAGAGCACAGGAAGCATAAACTAGGGATTCCCTCCATTTTTAAATTGTCTCGTTGTGCCCACACATTATATCTAGGCTTTTTTGGTTCCCAAGATTAAGTCCTTTGAAGATTATCAGTTGAAAACAAACTTTCTTTTTTTTTCTGGGAAAGGAATGAATTCCCCATTTCAATGTCTTTAATCAAATGCCTTTATTTGATTAGTGGAAGATGCTTTCATTATCCTGCCAACCACTGGGTGTGTATGCTCACATTTAATCTAAGACGTTACCAAATAACAAGCATCCTTATTATAATTGTAGAGGAGTGGATAGAAAAACTGGGTCTTAACCTCGTGCCCCAAGGACCAATAAAGTTGTACTCATTTAGAGATAGTTCTGGAGTCGAAGTTTCCCCATTTAAAATGCCCACAGCCAATTCTTCAGAGTTTAACTTCTATCATCAGCCGAGCCCTCCTGGAATACTTCTCAAGAGACAGAGCGATGTCTCTTAAGTAGCATTTGTTCTAATTACCTTGTTTATATTAACGTCCCCAGAACTTTAATTTAACTTGTTTGGAAAGGTTCCTTTTGCTTTATTCTTCCTCTTGCTCCCTGAATGATTTGAACTTCTGCTGCCTGCACAGTGTAAGACCCTTTCTGGAGCTGACTTTTCATTGCCCCTTTGCTCTTAAGAGTTTTAAGCCGCAGCCACAGAACATCATAAAAATGGATGAAAAAATTCAGTCAGTCATTTGGATTGATACCTTCTGTTATTTGTCTCTAAAATTACTTTTCCATTTTTGTCCCTCGCTCTTCCTTTTTAAAGGGATTATTTTTCCTGCTGGTGACTTGACCGTACTTACCCCATGGCTTTGTTCACATGGTTAATTCTCCCTAGAAGGTCTTCTTCCAAGACAGCATCTTTAAATTTCTAACCATCCTTCTGTGGCCAGCTGGTATTAAGCCCTCTTCAGGAAATCCTTCTGGACTCCTGTCACCATATTTGCAGGAAATCCCCCGTATGTGTGCCCGAGAAGTTCATTGACTAATAATAGACTTGAGGCTGTAAGCATTTTAAGAGGCAGAGCTTTGCTTCTTAATGGTTTCCAACCAAAAGCCCTCTTAAAGAAGTTGCTCTAAATGGTTGATTGATGACATAAATATATCTTGGAATAAAATCATGTGTTTACTATCTAATATTTATTTTTTCATTTCATCAAAATTTAAAAACTGCATTGATACAACTGTATAATGTAAAATAATTTTCCTCTATTTCCAAGACGGCATATAAACCATCAAGAGCATAAACATAAAGATGCACAAGTATTTGTAGGTGATGCTCTGCACAGGGGAAACATAAGTAAAGGTTTTGTCAAATTGATTACAAAATCGCAGTAGTCTCGTAGTTGCTATGTCGTGTGACCTGTTATTTTATGAAAAGTATCTTGTGTCCTGGGAATGGATGTCATGGTGTTCTCTGAAACTTGGAGAGGTATCACCCCTCTAAATTTGGCTTTAATTCAAATTTTCTAGAGTTACAGCTCTGCCTCTTAGGAGCAGACTCACCACCACCATTCACTCGTGCTAAATTTCCTGGCATCAGCGCACGTACTGTGACTTTCTTTGGTCTCTAAAGAGACCTTAGTCACCTCAGAGAAGAACTTTCTCCGGCTTCTTTCCCCTCAGTGCTATCTAATTCTGAGGAATTTTTATAACTAATGTGAACAGTTCTACATCCTCAGAGTTAAATTTAATTGCGTGTCATAAGCTTTCATTGAATTTCTGCTTTCCTCTTTGGTAAATAAGGGGTCTTTATGGCACAGACCCTTCCTATTGATAAATAAAACTTTGGGAGTAAATTTAAAGGCACAAATTAAATTCAGAAAACACACCTGCTGTACATAATAAAGTTATTTATGATTAAAAATTAGAGAAATGAAGAGTCCAGACCCTGCTCCTAAAGGAACTCAAGGCAGCAACACAACAGATATTTTAAAAAAGGACAATGTCAAAAGTAGTATAATAAAGGTATTTATAAAGGAATCATGAAATGAAGCATTTAATAGTCTCACAAAAATATTGTCATAGTTAGAGGATATATTTAGGAAACTTGGAGAAAGTTTGATGAAAGTAAATATTTCTGAATGGGGATATCAATGACAGTTGTAGGTTTATTATGTGGGATAAATGAGTTAATAGGTATAGCGATGCATAGTAAGGCTAGCACATGTTGAACAGTTCAGTATATACTAGTTATTTTCAATTGCCATGTCTTAATAAGCTATTTCAATGCTCTTCACACAGAGTTGTTTTGCTGCCACCATTTCTCAAGTAGGGAAGAAGAACCTGGAGATCTCTTTCAAGTCTATGAAATACATTGCAATGAAGGATTCTGTCCCCTAGAGCTACAGAGTTGTCATTAGTAAGAAGAGAATAATTCTTTAAGGCTTCGTTGTATGTTCACACCAACTGGATAAAGGGAAGAGACTTTCATATCTGGCCTTTAGTCTGTGCACAAAAAACCATCTGTTTGACTTTCAAAGATAAGTGAAACATCTCCTCAACCGACCAGTTGATTCCCACATTTCTATAAATTGCTGCGCCAAAATGTCACTTTGTGCCAAAATGAATGACAGTATCTGTATTTCCCGGGTGACCAAATCAGACCTAAGGACTGAAAAATTGAACTAAGAATGTTATTTATTGCCATGTCAACAAAATAAAATGACTGCATAATTATTTTTTGTTGTTCTGTTGGTAATAGATAATATAGGCATAGCCAGTTATGCTCAGTTCATTTTTAGGTACCCATCGTGGTCAGGGGAATAGTGGAAAGAGTCTGGCTGTGTGACATTGAACCAGTTGTTACGAGCTCTGCGCATCAGTGCAGCCCTCTGTGAGATCAGAGTGTACCTCTCTTGTTCCTTTCTGACCTAACCTGCTACGGCTCCATAGGGTAGAATTAGATTATGGATGCTAAAGTTAACGGTTAGGCACTCATTTGCCTTTCTTTTAAAAGGAACCATCTAAAACTGTGCGTAACAAAATGCAGAACATTGCTCAGTGTTGATTTGTCCAAAGATTACAATTTAGTCCTTGAAATAAATGTTTCTCAAAATAACAGCATTTGGGAAACTTTGAGCTCTGTTTTAGTCTTTTGCAGGAACTAAAAGGTCTTTCTGAAGGCGGAATCCTGAGTAATAGAAGAAACAAGAAGTCCTCAGTCTCCCTCACTCTGCCTGGGGACCCGCTGGACTATTATTAGCATGGGATACAAAATAGATTTGGTAAACATTGGAAAAGCCTTGCCAAGCAGTGTCTCAATGACATATGGTCTTTTGTGAGTGCCATGATCGTTATAAACAAGCAGGATGTTCCGATTAAGAAGAAGTCTTTGTAAGGCAACTTGTTCTTTCTTAGGACTGAGCATCCAAAACAGGGAGGCAAAACTTCGGGGGGTTGGGTAACCCCCATTACCTCTTCCAATCAGACTCCTGAAGCAGACAGCTGCCATCTCTACTTGGAACACTAGAGGGAGGGCAACTACGTGGAATTACTCAGCCGGGGGGTGGATTCTACAATGCAGAGTTACCCGTCCTGGTTCACCGCTGGCCTTGCAACAAATCAGCGCGTCAGAGGAACCGATCTTCTGTAGCTTTCTGAGGGAGTGGAAATGAGGAGAATGTGTCTCATCAATCCATATCAGCTCCATATTTTAAGTTCTGAGGGATTATGGTATAGGCATCATTTTCTCATTTTTACAAACCTCAGTGAGGGCAGTATAGAGCTGGCTGGATACGTGAATGAGGAGATAGATGCAGTTCTCATCTGCCCTGCCTTGTGCGGTGAGCCTGGGTTTCCCACTGATAGATTATCTCTTGTGGGTTAAGTCACTGAATCTTTATAGTGATTTCATGGGAGAGAAGTTGGACGACAAGCACACTGATAAGCCTTCCAACCCTAGAATTCTATGATTCTGTATCTCCTCGACTGGATTATTTACTTCTCGAGGGCAAGGAACTATGGCTTAGATATAATGCCTACCTTGAGAGCTGAGTCCTTAGCAGATGCTTATTAAAGAATCATTGATTGCTAGGACCGGTTAGTTTTTGTGATTATTTGCTCTCTAGGTATACTCATAAGGCAATGAATCACAGTTTTGATCCATAGTTATGATTCTCAGGGCAGATCTCAATGTATTTTTTTAAGCTGGTGCAACTAAGGACAGTAGTGGTTGAACAGAATGCTTCAAAACGTCCTTCCTTCCTCGCTGTAACCATGTATACAAATGAATGCTCGTCATTGGCATGTACATTCCACACACTAGATTCATCCAGGAGCACATACAAACTCAGGTTCTAAGGGAAAAGTCTTTACCAAATGGCATTATTAGACAACAGGCAATTCTTTGTGGGGGCGAATCTTTCTCATCCTCTTAAAGCATTAACAAGAAGTACAATAAATTAAAGAACTATTTATGATTCACTCGTGAGAGAGGAATTTATAGGTCTTTTATAAGATTGTATGATTATAATCATAAAAGGCAGAGATTCAGAAAATGTTCAGAAATGACAGTGATGTCAGGAATCATTCAGTCCTACTTCCCTTTTCTTCTTCCCCCTTTGGTTTAAGGAACAAACTGATGCTGAGAGTTACAAGTGGTTATTGGTGAGCTGGGATCAGAGCTCAGGTCTCTTGGCTTTGAGTCCATCCTGTGATATCTTGCAGGAGAAATATCAGAGCAAGCTGTCTCGAGCTTTTAGAAGTTGATATTTATACCAGGTTCTGAAGCCAAACTATGTACATAATTAGAATCTGGAAAAGAAGTCCAGTTGGAAAATAGTCCATAAATAAAAATGACTAGAACACAAAGAGCAAGACTTCCATAGACAGCAGAATTGTAATAGGAAGCAAAAAATGATTAACAATAAACTATGAATGTGAAGAACTTGCACTAATTATAGCTATTGCTAACAAAGATATAGACATTAAATACATGGTTTATATTCTGTTTTTGATTGAGTCTCAGGTAGAACTATGCATAAGAACATAGAATGGAGCTGGGGCTACCATGAGTTTAATTTGACACTGCCCCTTTAATATAAAGGATGTGAAAAAAGAAAATCTAACATAATCATAATACTAAGAATAGATTTGCTTTTTCTGTTTGGTAAGACTACAAATTCAATTAATTCCAATGCTGATTCCAATAAGCTCTTTATGAGTCTGAAGGGATTATTAACACTGCAAAGTTTGAAAGATTGAATCACAATAACAATTTATTGCAAGATATTTGAAGCTTTGAGCAGGTTTGCTTTCATGAAAATAATCATCTATTAACCTAATGCAGTAGAAAGAGCAAGCTTGGAAGAGAGAGAGAGCAAAGAAATGAGGGATAAAAGGTGGGGAGGGGAATTGCCTGCTTGATTCTTATTTAAGTCTGAGCTTCGACTCCTAAACGATAACTTCTGTTCAGCATCCATTTTTTAAGATTGGCATATTTGACAAGACTGAATAAGGCTGGTTCCCCTTTTGGCTCCATGTGTGCAACTGTAGATATATTGACTCATTCTACCTGATACTGTCTACCACTATTGGACACGTGTGTCTAATTGACAGATACGGTGTTGCTCACCCCACCTCCACCCCACCCACAATGTACTTACTGGTTTATTAAACAATTAATTTAGACTCCCTACGTTATGGTTATCATGGGCAAAATATTCCCACTTAGAGATCAAGCCATGATGGCTGGAGGCTATGTTCTCATTGTTAGCCTGAGTCTTTATATTTAAAAAAATATGTATGTATCCTATGTTTTCATGCCTGAATGGCTTATCTGCCTCATCTATTTCACATGAAACCATAGGGGCCAATATTTTCCCAGGGTCTTGTTACATCCTATAAGGGTTGCATTATCCTTGCTATAAAAACATCTTCTGCAACTTATATTGTTACTTTTACTTCTCTCAGCCTTTACAGATTTATATATCACATCACCCTAGGCTAGATGGGTTCCCTGTTACACTGCATTTGTACAAGTCTGAACTCTTCCCTCATCAGCTTGGTCCCAAGGACAGGTCTCATGCATGCATTCACACTGGCTGGTCCATCACGTAGTCACTGGCCCTGCTTCTCTTTTTTGGAGTTGATAACTTCCAGGGCTTTACCACCAATACCACCAATTTGCCACGTACCAGTTAGCCTTGGCTTGGAGCCAGGTGCTGACTGTAGCATCTTCCTGTTGGGATGACCCTTGTCTGCTCTGCTGGCATCCCAGGAATAGTCTGTTCTGATCTGTAGATTCCTGTGGGCTGCAACCTCCGCCCACTGTGACTTTCCACTAAACTGGAAAAGGCTGGTCATTTTCTTCCCTGATGGGGGACGGGAAGGCAGTGCCTCTGGGCAGAGAGTATTAGAATGGCCATTTCTTAAATACAGTCGAGCCCTTTCTTTATGTTCTTTTCCTGTTTTCCTGCGTCCCAAAGACCATTTTGCTGTATCTGTCCAGGATTAAAGTGGTGCCTTAGGCACATCAAAGACTGTGGACTGTCTGAGGAAAAGGCTGGGGGCTTAGAAACTCTTTTTGCTCCACCCTCCACTCTGCCCTGTACTTGTGGGTTCCAAGCTACAGATGTGGCTGTATTTTCACTTTGATAAAGGTCTGGCTCTCTTCCTGGAGAGGGGCAGTCATAGAGCAGGGTGGGTTGGCCTGAGGGGGTAAAGAAGCTTTCTGGAGTACAGAGTCACTTGCTTACATTGTCCTTATTTTGAGTCATAGGGAGGAGAACGTGGGTTAAAAATACCCATTCTCCTTTGTAACACAGAAATGTCATATTCTGCAAAGTTTAACTAAGCTACGAGAAGAGAAAATGAAAGTAAATAAGAAAGTAGTCTTTTTGAGTCTTGAGCAGGGCAGTTAGATCAGCTTAGTCTGCCAGGCAGTGGGTGTTTTTCTAGATTTCTTTTTGTAATAGTCAGATTTTATCAATGTGCTTCTTTTCTAGTTTCTAGAATTTGAGAACAGAGAGGAACAATTTCTCACATTGTCAGGTGAGCTCCTTGTTTTCCCAAGAAACAGGTGTAGGAACAGTTGGATTTCCAGCCTATTGTTGTTCTTTCTAGTTGCTGGAAAGAGAAGCACAGAGGAATAAGAAACCAGACAAGAAAGGGACTCCGCATACCTGTACAGGGTCCCCTTCTGTGAGTCATCACAGCCCCTCGGAGGCCATCCCATGGCCAGTGCCACCAACAAAGTGATCGTCTCTGCATCCTGCATTGGCAGGCCCTGGAGCTCAAGAGACCCCAAGTTCATGACTGTTTGGAAATGCAAAATGTCCAATAGGCCAGAGGAACCTACCATGCTATGTGAGTGATAAAGTCAATGGTAGAAAATTGCAGTGATAACTGCTCGATTTCTGAGACCCACCCTTAACCAAAGTGTTCCTGAGAATGTCTGACTACCCAACACCTTTCTACCTGCTCATGAGCTGAGGCTGCTCCCAGCGAGCCAGGAGTATAATGAACCTTGACTTTGTGGTAGAAGAGAAGTTGTGTGCTTGGTCTCAGCCTGATTTGAATGATTCTAGTGGCCAGGAGGACAGGATGGGGTCTGGGAGAGAGGAAGAGTGCCAAGGGGGAAGGGATTCCCAGGAGATGTTTCAGGTGATCGAGCTGAGAGGGGGCAGCTGTCCTCCTCTCACTGAGATTGGCTGGCCCAGAAGGATCCTAATTGCTGTACAATTGTTGCCTCCATAGTTACAGTGACAGGAGCAGTGTGGGCAGGAGGGAGAGACATAAGATACAGCTAGTGGCTTCTTGAAAGGAGGCTGGAATCACTGTATTTTTTTGCCCCAGCTGTCAAACAGAGGGCTGTTGCCAGCTGCCCACTGAAGTTGAACCAACTGCCACCAAAAAAGGGCGCAGTTCCTTCCTGCTTCATCATTAGAGGAAGCAACTGCCCCAGCCTACAGGTCTCTCTCTGGACCCTCCAGCCAAATGAGAAGGCTGCTAGTTGGGTCTTTTGCACAGTTCCCTCTGCAGTAGGCTGGAGGGAGAATTCAAAGGTGTGGCCAGGGGTTCAGGGAATGCTGGGCTGGAAAATGAACCTTGGTTAAAAAAACAAAGAAGAGACAGTTTTATGGAATTATCCCCAAACTGTAGTAAACAACTATGACATCTGTCATTTGGGCAGAGTGTTTAGGTGATCTCTTTGATTCAAGTAGTCAAGGGAAAATAAGGCCATTTTCCTCTTCCTCAGCCCTCACACCTCATCTGAGAGACAGCCAGCAAAACTTATTTATTTTTATTTTTGGACCAAGTCCCAGGTTTAAGAGTGAACAGGCTCTCAAGTGGTAACACAAATAGCACCCTAGAGGCCAACTTTCCCACAAAGTGTGAGAATTAGCTGGGGGCTCCAGTTTGTTTGCAGAGTGAGTCAGACATAAACCAGGGGTGCCAAACCCAGAATGAAATGGGCATGAAGGTGGGAGGGAGGCAGCTATGAGGAAGGATATATGCTCTGCTTTGATTTGCTTGTTTCTTATCTAGCTCTCAGGAAAATATACACATTGACCATTTATAGGGACTTCTGATGAGGTGCTAGTTTCTTCTGAGAGTCCCTTGTGGGGTTTTCTGTTATCTGATAGCAAGGAAACTTCTTGAAGAAGGAAAAGGGGTAATGGATTTGTTGGCTGATCTTGTTCCCCTTGAGACGCAGGTGACTGGTTTCAACACAGCGCTAACTTGGAAAGCTATACTGCCATGTTGACACTCTGAGTGGGCTCACTGGGAGAGAAACATGCAAAGTCCCGAATTTAATGACTTCTATTCTACTTTATTCAGCATGGCACCAATTTTATTGAGCCCCTGGCTCCAATGCAATATGCAATCATCCTATTCCCTATTATGTTGTACTTTTGGGTTCCCATGTGATGCCAGTTACTCTCATATAATCTTATCAGGACCCAGGATTTATCTCTAGATTATGCTCCTTTTCAGTTGCTTCACAAGATGGTAGGACAGTTGAAGTGGTGAAACTGGGGGGCCACTATGTCTACATCCTAGTTCTTTTTATGAGGAGCCACTGCAAAATAAAAACTGGCTTTTGGGTTATGAACTTTTGTTCTCTATGCTGTTTGGTTTATTCCTTCCAAATCCTTTTAGCTCGGCTTATGGATCTGTTCTAGTTTGCTAAGCTGCTGGAATGCAATATACCAGAAATGGGAAGGGTTTTATAAAGAGAATTTAATAAGGTTACAAGTTTACAGTTCTAAACCAATAAAAATGTCCAAACTAAGGCATCCAGAAAAATATACCTTAATTCAAGAAAGGCCAGTGGGTCTGAACAGCTCTGTCAGCTGTGAAGTCATGTTGCTAGCATCTGCTGGTCCATTGCTCCTGGGCTCTGTTGCTTTCAGCCTCTGTTCCTGTGGGTGTTCCTCACTTTGCTTCTCCAGGGCTGGCTTTCATCTCTTGGCTTCCCTTTTGTGTCTCCAGATTCTGGCTTGCTTAACATCTCATGGGCAGGCACATGGCAGTGTCTGCTGGGCTCCAAGCATCTCCAAACATCCATGTCTCTGTTCTCTCTGTTGGTTCTAAAGTTTCTGCTGTTGCTGTTGTTTCTGACCCTCTCCAAAGTGTTTTTCCTCTTTTAAAGGATTCCAGTAAACTAATCAAGACCCACCTGAAACAGATGGAGTCACATCTCCATCTAGTCAAAGGTCATACCCACAATTGGGTGTGTCACATAGCCTTCTAATCAAAAGTTTCCAACATACGTTATTGAATCAGGATTAAAATAAACAGCTGTGTCCGCAATATTGAATCGGGATTAAAACATGGCTTTCTGCAGTACATAATATTTTCAAACTGGCACAGGATCCAAGTGTGATTCTAATGGCCATTTCCTTTGGAAAGCAGTCAATTGCTGCATCTCTCACATATTGTCATGAGAGATTACAATTTTACTGTGAATACTTAGTTGAGCCTCTTACTTAGATCTTGGAACAAAAATAGGAATTGAGTCTCTTTTCTACAGTTCTAAGAGTATTGTGGTAAGCCTTGGTTTTTGACACTCCAAATAGCAACAAAAGATAGAGTTTGGATCTGGACAGGGTCATAGAATTGGAGATTAGAAATGTATGAAATTACCATTTTAAGATACTGTTACCATCATAACACTTCATGTATGTTTCAGCATTAAAAATCACTGGTGATGTGCTAGATTGCTGGATGAATTGGGCATAGTATAACTGGAACATGTTAATTAAGCTCAGTGGCAGTTGATTTTTTCTTTAGATGAGAATCTAAACAAAATCTCAGGCAGACCAGAATACAATGGGTGCTGACATTTTAATTGGTATAGTTTGGTGAATAACATTAGAATAATGTATTTGGCAGGTAAAGATTAATTATTGACACCTTACATATAGCTTATGCCTGGCCCTGAATGTATCATGAATCAGTTACTCTCTGTACACCCATGGCATTTATGGCACTTTGAGATGGCAGAATGGAAACCGTGTGATCTGGACAGTCTGCTGTTAACATACACCATTGGGAAATATGTTATCATTGTTCCTCTGGGTCTTAAAATATCCCCATTCCAAGTCTTGCCTTATATGATTTTACCAATAGGTAATAGGGATGGTGTACTAGTCAGGGTTCTCTAGAGAAACAGAACCAACAGGAGATATCAGTAAATATGAGATTTGTAAAAGTGTCTTATGCAACCGTGGGGACGTAAGAGTCCAAAATCTGTAGGGCAGGCCAAGACCTGGCAGCTCCAATGAAAGTCCTCAATAAACTGTCAGGAGAGGCTGACTGACTCTGGTGGCTCTTGTGGCTCTGAAGCTTTTTCCAAAATGGTTCTCTCTTAAAGGGCTCCAGTAAGTAACCCCTCCTTGAATGGGTGGAGACACATCTCCAGGGAAACTATCTAATTAAAAGTTACCATGCACAACTGGATGAGTCACATCTCCATGGAGTCAGTCAAAAAGCTCCATTCCAGCAATATTGAATGAGGATTAAAGGACATAGCTTTTCTGGGGTACATAATAGCTTCAAACTGGCACAGATGGGTTGAGGGTAGGAGTGCATGTCTCCTTGTTTTCCAGCCTCATATATGAGTCCATTTCTGGGCTGGCCCAGAAATTTCTAGTTAAGTTTCCTATAACTTAAAAAATATATTTTCTATCTAAGCCAAATAAATTACATAAAAAAATATGTGGTTACTCATATTGTCCTTTAATTAGCTTTACACAATATTATGTACTCACATTTTATCTATAGTTGATTACCAGTTGATTTAATATGGTGCTGACTTGGTATTCATAAAATCTAAGTTTTGAACAATAGGGAAGTATTTCTGTAAGCTAGTGTATATACAGATGGATTAATATACAGGCATTACTAATTATTTTTATGAATGGGAAAATGCTCAATATCAAGTGCCCAAATCACAATGCAAAACTATATTCTGTGGTGATCTTGTATCTGCAAAAATATGTAGAGAAAAAAAAAGGAACATAGGAATTAGACCAAAATGTTAACTGTGGTGGTTGTCTGTTGGTGGTGAGATTGTGGATGATTTTTCTTCTCTTTAAAACACTTTCTACAATAAACATACTATTTTATGATCAGAATATTTTTATAATTAAAAAAATCATGAAATGCATGTTTTACATTTATATAGCATCGGATGTATCTTTTTACATATGATCAAAGAGTTAGATAAGGATACCTGAATAAAATTTGGGAATCAGAGCCTTGATCAGGAACATACCACTATTATAAAATAGTTTCTAAAGAAAAATAAAGTAATATATCAACTTCTAGAGCCTTTTGTAGGACCATTGCCACATATTGGAGATCGAACGGTGGGGGCAAGACAGCATAGAAAATGTTTATAAGCCTTTCTTCAATTCATATTGCTAGTATTTTCTTGCTGGGATGAAAACATTAGAGCAGGTGAAATAGAGAAATTAGCATTAGCAAATATGTTGGGGGATAAGAAGGAAGGGTCAGTAGAGCTAATCCTTATGGACTATGACCCCAGGTAAAAGGCAGGTGGGGAGCCAGTTGGTGCTGACCTTTCTTTTACCTTTTGAGAAGATAGGTCATAAACAGCTGAGTCCTATCCTGTGAGGAGAGAAAGCTTACTTTAAGAGCTGGCCACAGAATTCTTCTCATGGGAAGATTCCATTGTTTGTCATATTCTCTGGGTTGAACATTTTGATGGATGAAAGGCTTAGCTAAACAGCCCTGAAAGAATTAAATAGGAATATAAGGGCAAGCTAAGTAGGAGGGAGAGAAAATGAAGAGGAGGTTGAGTTGTGTGTGCATGTGTGTTTGTGTGTGTTTAGCACTGGATAGAGTCTTAATAGAAGAGGTGATCAGGAGAAATTCTCCAGGGGTGGTGGGGTGATTATGATCTGATGATGGCTGCAGGACTTTAAGAGTGGAAACAGGAATCCCTTCTACTGCTCTGTGCTACATTATAAAACTGTCCCACTTCCTGTGTCAACATTACTTTGAATTTTTAATAAAGGATCTACTATCTACACATGTGAATAGTCCTTTGGAAATTCAAGGTGAAAGGGCTGGATTCTATGAATGGGTTGACATAAAGAGGAGGCAAGGGAAGAACCAGAAGAAGAGAGGAGTGAGAAATTAGGATTTCAGTAGCGAATTGAAGCCAAAGATGTCAAGGTAACACGTAAGCCGCTAAAGAATATCCAGAAATATTGAGAGGCATGCCATTGTAGTTGGAATGAGATTTGAGCCAATTTGATCAGAATCTCAAAGGCAGGATCACTCCATTTGGTGTTTGGGCTACATTTGCACTTTTATGAAGGCAGATATCTAATTGTCAATGCTTTCTGATCGATTAATTAATCGATTTTTGGCTAAGCAAATACCCAGTCCAGCAAAAACTCAGTCCAAAGTTGGGGCCTTTATCAGTTCATACGTTTAGTCTTTCCCTGCTTGTTTTAAGTAATACAATTTGTAGTTGAGATTTGAAATCGTCAATTCTCTGTTCTCCTGCCAATAGTCAAAAAGCAGGCATGGGAAGAAAATAACCATAAAGACATTTAATCAGTTGCAAGAATGGCCTTTATTTCTCCCCACTGGGTGATGTTTTCCAAAAAGTCTTCAGAGAGTTTAAGCTGATTAATATTTGTCATGTCGAAACCACATAATTGCAATTTAGCCCATTAGTATGTCCCACAGTCTTATGGCACAGGCCAGAGCAATCAATTTATTGCTAAAATTTCATTTACTTATTACCCAAACAAGTAAAATAGCAGGGTTGGAGATAATGTCAATGCTGCTAGTAGTGATTTCTTGGACTTTTATCTTCCCTTAGAAATTGAAGTCTTCATTGCAGGATATTTCTAATAGTAAAAGCCAAATCCATGGATACAGCAGTGTAGCACAGCTTGAATATCAACTACTAATCAAGGTATTTAAAAGTGGGGGTGAGGCCTCATTTTGAACAGTTTAGTTTCTTATTCATGAGTTGTGAGGGCGTTCATTTTTTAGATGTCTCTTTTTCCTCTTTACTCTGATTTTTATTAGATGATCTCATTTTATTGGGACTAACAAGGAAAAATGAGTACATGGGGGTGATCTGTGCTTAAAAACGCACATTTATGGAAGTGTAATTTGAGGTTGAAGTATTGCTGGGCAAACTAAATATGACATACTGAAAAAGCAACAGAAAATAGGAGATTTGGTTTTTGGTCTATGTCTTATTTCTTACCAGCCCTGGATTATTGGGCAAGTCACTTACTTGTTCAGCTCTTCACTTATCTAATTTACTTGATGGAGAGTAGTAATCTAGGTTCTACTTGAAACCACAGGATTGAACTAAATGATCACCTGCCTGCCTTATCTATACCTAACTTTTCCTCTAGAGCTCCTTACCCTACTTTATTTTCCTTCATAGCATTTATTGCTACCTAACATTTTACTAAATGTGGATGTTTATCTTTTTATTTTTTGCTTATCTAAATAGGAAGTAAGCTATTGAAAATGGGCTATGTTATTGCCAGTGTTAGGGCCATGGCTGGCACATGGAATATGGTCACAAGTATTTGTTGAAAAGATGGATTCTTCTTTTTTTTTTTTTTTTTTTTAACATGGGCAGGCACCAGGAATTGAACCCGGGTCCTCTGGCATGGCAGGCAAGCATTCTTGCCTGCTGAGCCACCGTGGCCCGCCCTGAAAAGATGGATTCTGATGTAAGAACTGTGATTACAAGGTGAAAAACAGAATCTGGTGCAGAGTAGTAATTAGAACATAAAGTTCTGTTGTCAAGACGCCGTGGCTCCAAGCATTGCCACCACTTTTGGACTTTTGGTGTGTTAATTAGCTGCTTAAGGCTTCAATGTCATATTTTCCCTTCGGTAACATGGGTTCAATAATAGTACCCAACTCCTAGAGTTATGGTGACGATAAGTAAAATAATCCACATAAAGAAATCAACTCAGGTCTGAGTTCACAATGTCAGCTGCTGCTGTGAGTTTCTGGATTCACAAAGGACGGAGTCACCTTTTCTTAGCTAGAATAAGAAATTACATGGTACAATAAAGTCATACACAAATGTTTGTTGTCATCTTTTAACTAATGCTGTCTCTGTATAATCCCGATTTTGAGGTATAATTATGCTTGCATTTTTTGTGTGGGCTGAATCTTTTACAAATGTCTTCTTATAACTCTTTTTGCCTTAATACATGGCTTACAGTGACAGTTAGGACAGTGGTAGGTCAAGCTGGTGTAGTTAATGAGTTGCTTTGGAGCCCATGGCCTAGAGGGGTCCATATGAACTCATAGTCTGGATAGCGATGAAGGTGGTGGTGAGGTTAAGGCCAAGACATAGTCCAGGTGGCTTGGGCTTGGTGGAAGTTAGCATGCTGGAGTTGTGCCTTTGATATTCCACTGCTGTCCTAGAGCCATGGAAACTCCAACAGCTGAAGGTGATTAGCGATGAGGCATGAGAAAGGGAGGAAACATTTCTTTCTTGCAACCCCCGTTTGCCAAGCACTGTTAATCGTGTTAAAAGTTATCTCATCAAGTCTTTATGACCCTTTGAATAAATGTTTAGTTTATTTAATAGGTTAAAGATCTGAAGCTGAAGAAGGTTAGATAACTCAACCAGGGTCAATAGCAACTAAGTGGTGAAACAGTTTAAACTTAGATCTCCCAGGCTCTTTCTAGGACAGTGCCCATCAAAGAAAAGGTCAAGGCCTGGATCAGCACTTTGACCTAAGAAACCAATATGGAGCAGCAAGAAGGGCAACTGCCTTCTCAGGTGGCTGTTATATGCTTCTGTCCATCTTAGCATCTGAACTAGACAAAGCCTAAGCAGCAGAGATTAGGGAACCGGGCTCAGTTTTAGGTAGGTATAAGAGGTAAGAAAAACAAGCAATTCTGATCAAGGCTGGGCCCTGGAGACTCGAGTTGCCAATACTTGTGCCTTATTTATAATTACCATGAGCAGAGGGAGACTGCTCTTGGTTTACCCACCTGTCCTTGAGCCTATAATCAGGGATGGTTGCAGAGATGTGAGGATTTGTGCCTCTCTTCCTTCCTACCTTCACCAAATACTCTTCATCTTCCCCACCCTCCTTAAACTCTTGATATACTTTAAAGCAAGACTTAGCTCTCCAGGAGGCCTTTTCTGACCCCTCACTCCTTAAGACTATGTTGATTTAGACTCTCTTCCTATGTACTCCTATAATACCTTCTGAAAGTACCTGGTTCTATACCTGTTACATTGCATTATGATGATCTTTTTAAGTGACTTTCTTCTACTCCAGTATCTAATCTCTTTGAGGGCTGGGAGAGTAGCTTAGTCATCATTTTATCCTTAATACCTAGTATGCGGCCTGTCCCATAGTTGGTATGTGGGACTGCTGAAGAGTTGAAGTAGGAGAGTGGATGGGTTTGATAGTTGGAATTGGTCTTGCAAATATCAATAGCTCTTGCCCTGCTTCTCTTTGAATGATTTTATTTCAATATCCTTTGTTTCATAATCTTCTCTCCTGCCTCCTATCCTTCCTGCCTATAAACAAGGATAAATTTAGCAGCAGTGGTTCCAGAGGTAAGGCTGCTGTCTTCTCTGCTTGTGGGTGTGAGGAGAAGCTGGGGGAAGTGGTAGAGTTGGGGCTGCTTAGTGTCCCTATCAGTCTACCCTGAGCAAGGACATGAGGTTATGCTTTGATTAAGAATAGTTTACCAGAGTTAGAAATTATCAATAAAAATTTCTACTATGTCCTGTGACCCAGGGAAGAAAACAGACATAGACATAGGAATTGCCCCTTATGTTATTCTTTGGTCAATCATACTATTTTAATTGACCACTGGCAATTTTTATGTGGATGACATAAATTCCTGCCCTGAAGCTTAGGTTAGAGAGGCAGTTTAGTAGAATAATTGTAAGCATAGACTTGACGTCTAGCCTGCATTCAGATTCAACCATTTCCTGGCTCTACTTGACCTTGGGAATTTACTTAAACTGACAAGGCCTCAGTTTCCTCATCTGTGAAACAGCAGTGTTGGGAGGATTGATTGAGTTAGTAATGATATACTTAGAATCATGCCTGGCCATTAGGATGCATTATCAAGTGCCACTATTATTGTTATTGCAATGTAATTTTCAAAACTCTGAGGATTTTCCACTACTAGGTACATACCCACTACTAGGTATATGCCCAGAAGAACTGAAAGCAGGGGCTCAAACAGATATTTGCATGCCACGGTTTACAGCAGCATTATTCACAATCGTCAAAAGATAGAAGCAACCCAATGTCCATCAACTAATGAATGGATAAATAAAATGCAGTATGTACATATGATGGAATAGTATTCAGTTGTTAGAAGGAATGAAATCCTAATGCATGCAGCAACATGGATGAACCTTGAGGACATTATGTTGAGTAAAATAAACCAGACACAAAAAGGCAAATATTGTATGATCTTACTGATATGAACTAATTATAATAAGTAAGCTCATGGAGTTAGAATCTAGAATATAGGTTAGCAGGTATTGATTGGGGTAGCAAATGGGGGAGCTGATGCTTAATATGTACAGAATTTCTATTTCAATTGATTATAAAGGTTTGGAAATGGATGGTGGTGATGATAGCACATTATTGTGAGTATAATTATCAGCGCTGAATTATGTATGTGAATGTGGTTGAAAGGGGAAGTTTTGGGTCATGTATGTTACTAGAATGAAAGTTAGAAGCTAAAACATGGGATTATATAACACAGTGAACTCTTGTGGATAATGAACTGGGGTTAATCGTGTAAGTAAAAGAATTTTCTTTCATGTCTTAGAGCAAATGTACAATGCTAATACAAGGTGTTTATAATAGGATGCCATATGAGGAAAAATACACCTAATATAAACCATGGACTATAGTTAATAGTATTATTTTAATATTCTTTCATCAACTCTAACAAAGGTACCACGCTAATATAAACTGCCAACAATAGGAGGGTATATGGGAACATTGTATTTTTTACATGACTTTTCTGTAAACCTACAGCTTCTCTAATAAAAAAGAATTTAAAAACCCAAACAAACATTATGATAAGTGAAAGAAATCATACACAAAGTACTACATATTGTATGATTCCATTTATATAAAATGTGACTATAAATAAATTTATAGAGACAGAATTAGATTAGTGGTTATGTATGGCTGGGGAAGGATAGAGGGATGAGAGGTGATTGCTGAGAGGTGTGAAGTTTTTCTTTTTGGAGTACTGAAAATGTCCTAAAATTGATTGTGGTGATGAATGCACAACTCTGTGACTATACCAAAAGTCATTGATGGTAGATTTTGGGTGGATTGAATGGTGTTCTAGTTTGCTAGCTGCCAGAATGTGATATACCAGAAATGGAATGGCTTTTAAAAAGGGGGATTTATCAAGTTGCTAGTTTACAGTTCTAAGCCTGCAAAAATGTCCAAATTAAAGCAAGGCTATAAAAATGTCCAAGCTAACACATCCAGGGAAAGATACCTTGGTCCCAGAAGGCTGATGATGTTCAGGGTTTCTCTCTCAACTGGTAAGGCATGTGGTGAACATTGTGACATCTGCTAGCTTTCTCTCCAGACTACTTGTTTCATGAAGCTCCCCCAGGAGCTTTTTCCTTCTTTATCTCCAGAGGTTTCTGGCTGTGTGGGCTCTTGTGTATCTCCTGGCCCTCTAGATTTTTCCAAAAATGTTTTCTGTTTTAAAGGATTCCAATAAACTAATCAGAACCCACCTGGAATGGGTGGAGTCACATCTCCTTCAATGGGTAATACCCACAATCGTCTGTGTTACATCTCCATAGAGATAATCTAATCAAATTTCCAACCTACAGTACTGAATAGGGATTAAAAGAAATGACTGCCTCCAAAAAATGGGATCAGGATTAAAACATGGTTTTTCTAGGGCATATAATCCTTTTAAACCGGCACAGATGGCATGTGATGTATTGGATGATATCTCAATAAAACTGCTTTAAAAAAACAAAAACTTTGAGTATTTACATATGAAACTAGATGCATCATAGTGTGTCATACACATCTGTTCCCAGGAATAAAGAACTGAAGAAACAAAGGACAAATAACTTTGTGTAGTGACAAGATCAAGTTGACTCTGCTAGATCTATAGTTGAAGTCCTACCACTCATAGTAGAATGATTCTGGAGAAGTTCCTGCAGCCCTGGTTTCAGTTTTCTTAGAAATAAAAGCATTGACTGATGTCTAGGATGGCAAGTAAATGCAAGCAACCCACTACCTCGGAAGACCTTGCGAAATCGATTTCGGCTTACTTTCCTGTGCTCATAACTCAGCTCAATACTGCAGGCCAAGAAGCCATTGCCAGTCTATGGGTGTTGGCAAATAAAATAAAATCAAGTTCCCATTCCTACTGTCTGCTATCTAAGGTCCCTCTTAGCTCACTACTTCTATGATTTAAGGTGTTGGAGGTTTAATATTGTCAAGTTAGTATAGCTGGTATTGGGAACTTTCCAGGAGGCCAAAGAATCAGGAAGATTGTAGATCTTTCTTCAAAGTCAGAAAATATCCCCTAACTGCTTACCACATGCCTTTTGTTTTAAAGGAAAATCTCCAGTAAGGAGAATTTTCTAAATTCTTTCTTCACAATGTTGTCAAAACCAGCTTTTGGGAAAGGATCTCACATGCTCTCAGCTAGGCAGGGTGCAAACATTTTGTTCTTGTAACTGTGATGTCTCAGTGCACTGACAGCTTTTGAGGCATTTAAAATGGAGAGATTCCCAAGGTAAAGGCTGGTTTTTGACTTGTGAGTTGAAAGCAGAGCTACACAAGACATGAAGTACTAATTCCAGCTCTCCACAGAACCAGAGAGAAATGTTTTATGAGGGCTCTGGGTCTGTAGCAATGCGCTTCGGCCCTTGGACCCCTGTAATTCCACATTCATCAAGAATCATATGCCCACACACAATGTACAGATTTCTTGACCCCTCCCTAAGAAAGCAGTGAGTGGAAGGCCAGTATTAAGCAAGAGCAAAGGTTTTTGGTTTTGTTTTGAAATTTTGAAGTAACTTCACTGACTGCAAAGGAAGTCCTCATGCTCGCTTTATTTATACCATTTATTACTCAGCATTTCCTTTGGAAATTCTGTACAAATCAACTTTTCCAGCAGTAACCTGGAAATGCAAAGAACCCTTTGGCTGGAAGTGCTGGAGCTTTCCTGAAAGCCACATTTGTTTATGCCTCACATTTGAGATTTCTTTTTTTAATAGAAAAGTCATTTCTCTGTGTAGTTCTCTGAGGTAGTAGATAAAACTAAGCCAAAACTACATAGAAGTAGAAAAATAGATTTTAAGAGAAATAAAGTTAAAGGAGTTATTGGATTGTGGGGATGATAGAGTAAGGTAAGTGGAATTTATCCTTGGGTCTTCTCACTCTACCATTTGTGTGAAAAACTCCCTCCTTCCTCTCCCTTCCTTCCCATGTGTTAACATCCTTGTTTGTCCTTGCCCTTTTCTCCCCATATGCTTGTCAACTCTGTGCTTAGAAAGGAATCTGATCTGTTCACTAGCCCTAAGAGCCAATTATTAGTTAGTCTTCAGGTGTCTCCTCATTTGGCAGCAGTCTGCTCTGTTATTCTGAAATCAACATGAGTAGCTGATTTTCTGCATATACTTTTGACGTTTTCTGAGCACTAACCATGGTAGGTGCCATGCTGGGCACTTAGGTGCATTTTCTCTTTTAGTCTCACAACCCCTGTAAGCCTTTGGTATTATCATCCTCATTTTAGAGATTGAGAATCTGAAGCTTAGAGCAGTCAACTTGCCTGTGGCCAGGTAGTCAATAAGGGTGGACCTGGAATTTTGGCTCTCATGCCTGTGCTCTTGATTGATTTGCTGTCAACAGTATTACAGTACTTTCTTGAGGATAGCTTTTGATCAAGGGCTTTTTGATGACAGAGGCAGTGAAATATCATAATTGATAAGGGATGTGCAGGTGGCCAAATGTTTCTTTTGTTCATACTGTAAATGACCGTAACCTATTTGCTTGGTCCTCTGCTTCTTCTTCCATTTGGTTAATTTATGTCCTGTAAGCAATGAGTTCTCCTCACAGATGGAATGGGAAATCTGAGATGGAGGCAATCCCAGAGAATAAAGAAAACCATGATAGATAGTGGGTGTGGAAATGAAAAAGAATTATCCCTAAAGTCAAGTCACTTAGGATACACTCTAGAGGGAACTTTGATACTAAGCATCAAGAATTTAACCCTCCTCCTCATTTCCTAGATTTTTCTGGGGATTACAACCTGAATCTTCATAGGTACCTCTGGTTTCTGACACAGCAGCCACCTTTGAGTCACGGATTGTCTTTTTCTTTTCCCCCTGCCACTTAATCGCTGGAGCAGCCAATTTATAGATGGGAGGAGTTTTTACTTTATCTGTTCCAACCATACTCCCACTTTGCGCCCTTGTGTCAGCTCTTGGGTGCTTGGTGTGGCTATGTGGTTGTGTATGCACTTTTGCGGGTGTGCATTTGAGTACTCCTGAAGATGCCCAGACACAATGCTGAACAAGTATGGGCGGGTGAGGCCCTTCATTGGGTAACAAACCCAAGGTACCTAGGAGACTGCATTTGTTGTGAGTTAAAAGGTTTGTACAAAGATTTTCTTAGTAATGTCTCCAATTTTAATAGGGTAATTAATCTTTCTAAGTGCTCATGCCAGATTATGGGATCAGCTATTATCCCTGGCTGCAGAGTAGTCCTTTGTGTGTTGCTACAAACAGGACTAAGTGAAGAGAATGCTCAGGTTGCCAAACAAAGATATGGCTGCAGCGAGCTTGTTTAGGTTTTTAAATGCAGTTTCTGACACAGTTAAAAACACCCCAGTTTCTTTGGGATTATCATTACCCTTGAATAGCCGGTGAGTTGAAGGGAAAAGCAGAGAAATAAATATACAAGCTTTGTACTTTGTTTTCCTTAACAACCAGTTATTATTATTTTTAAAAATAATGACAGGTCTATTGGTTTGAGACCTTAATTTAAGATGGAAAACACAATTTAAAAGAAAGAAAAACCTACAGGGATACAGGCAAAAGTTTTTCATCTAATTCCAAAAGTTCTGCCTGTTTCTCTGTCCTTAATCGAAGTGTAGTTAAAATTGCCAAACAATCCAGCAAGCCAACAAAAATCTAAGGGAAAGCGCAGCCACTAATGAGACTTGGCTATAGCCTTTAAGCAAGATTGATTATTTAATATAGCCTATCAAAATACTAATTAAAAATAGATGACTTGTTTCTTTGAAGTTTATATGTATGTAGAAGAAAAAAGTTCAGGACATACTGTACCATGTAAAAATGTGAAGGTATAACAGTACTGTTGCATTCCAGCCAATGACCTCCTTTCCTGGCCTTGCTTATACCTCTCCTTGGCTTTGCCTCAGGATGCTGCCCTGCCTGTCTAAACTCGGTGGTGATTCAGACTATATGCCTATTGGTCTGTCAATTGGTTGTATTTATTTTCCCAAACTGCTCCAGCGACTTTGCTTACATGAGCTATCGTCATTCTAAACTGCTATCACTGCTCTGTTGGAAAAGATTTCCCTTTGAATTTTACCTCATTCCTCATCCATGCGGCCACACCCTTTGTGCTGGCGCCAATATTTCTACTGGCTGCTTATCATAGGAAGAGCCACTGTGTTTGTCCTTTCTTGAATAGCATATATATTTTTGAGATCCACCAGGGGATGTTGGTGGGTGGTGGGGAGACATTCTATAATTTGTTTGCCTTTTTAAAGAAGGGGTATGAGAATGATGACATGAACAAAACGTACCTGTGTATTCTCCTGGGTAGGGACAAGCAATGTGTTTTAAGGGGAGTTTGAAGAAGCGGGGAAGAACTTGGGCTTATTTGTTCTGGGGATCCTAAAGGCACATCAGTGCTGCAGGTATCTCTAAAGCAGGACTCAGTGATCTTCCTCCATCAAGATGCCACATTTCTGGTCCCTGAGCTGATGTGATCGTGGCCAGTGAGGAGGGGAGGAAGTGCTCATAAGAGTAAGAGAAGGGGGCAGGTAACAGTAGCTCAGTGACAAAGTTTTTTCCTGCTGTGCCAGAGACCTGGGTTTGGTTCCCGGTGCCTGCCCATGTTAAAAAAAAAAAAGTAAGAGGAGGGTTGGGATGCACAGGGGTGTCAAGCCTATGTGCTGATGCTGCAAAAAATGGGCCATGCGGCAGCTTGGGAGGTTTGGTGCAGGCCAATGTAGCCCACAGATACTAGGTGATGCTGGGAAGTGATATTCCCCGGATGCTCCTATGGGGGTGAGGGATTAATATCACTCATGGGGTCAAATAAGAAATTGTGTTTCCCAGCCAAAGGGGTTTGAAATGCTCTTCTCATTGCCGCACCACACGGAATACTGATCATGGCGGAGAGAAGGAAGATTCCACGTGCAAAATGCATGCAAGGCCAAGAATACTGTGGTATCAAGCAGTCATTCCTGTTAATAAGTAAAGGCAGCAGGCAACATTTTCACACTGAGCACATTTTGCACAACATCTTGATGGAGGAAAAGCATCCTGAAGAAATCAGGTAACTTAAGATTTAAAAAGAGTGTTTAGCTTTTGCAGGTGAAATTCATAGGGACTAGTGTGCTGAAGCTGTTCTAGACCAAGCTGGGGATTTGTAGGAGAGGATCTGCAGGTTCTAGAAGAATTCAGATTGGAGAAAAGGAAAGAACATTTGCTGGATGAGGAGGAGCTGGGTGTTGATGTTAGAAAGCCCTGCCTGTGCCCCATTATTGCTTTTACATTAGTGTGCACGTATGAGTCTTAGAGCATGGATTTGAACATATCCTTTTGTTGTCTTACTGTAGCTCTTAATGTTGTTGAGTACTTGGACACTTTTTGATGATTCTAGGGAAAGTTCTGGGTCCCATATTGGCCCCAATTGAGATGTAGCAGCTCAAACAAAACCTGCCTTGACAAGCTTTTCCTGTGAATGAGTGTCCTCCATTCCCTTAAAAGTGGACAGTCACTATTGTAAAGTTAATCCTCATTTATACTGCATTTGAAATATTGCCAAGAGCACATTATTGATACGTGGGTGGGTTAGAATCTGTTAATGGGCTTTTACTGCTGGCCAGTGCATAGGTGAAGAAAATGGGGGCAGGATGGAGAGGGACAAACTGGGAAATAGGGTGGACATCACTCCTTGATAGAGAGTAGGCCAGAACAAGACTTCATTCTGTCACAACTATGTCCCTTCTTGCTGCTGCTGAGGCCAAGCATCCATATGTTGGGATAGAAGTATATATATTTTTTCAGTTCTTGAGGGGGTTCATGGAAACTCCAATGCAGGACACCAAGAAGAGTGAGAAGCAAACACAGAATCAACCCGATGATGGGAAGAATGTCTACACACTCACATAATTCATCAAAGTTCCTCATGTTTCAAGAATTTTCAAGAATTTATATATATTGATATATTTATCAACTCGGGTAATGATAGTCAGGGAAATGTCTTCATATCCAACAGAGGTAAATAATAATGTATATTATCTGGAGGGCTTTTCTCCCTTTTCCTTTTGAGGTATTTCATGGGCAGGGTAAAAAATAAAAATGTACAAAAGAGTGTATAGTAGGAATTAAGTTAGAGTGATTTTTTTAATGCAGTATTTTAAAGCACAAAGTTTTTTTTTGATGCTGCTTGCATTTTAAAAATATACAGAAATCTTAAATATATCCTTTTTTGTAAAATTAGAGAAGTTATGAGTTTATAAAACAATCATGCATAAAATACAGGATTCGCATATACCACCATACCACCACCATCTTGCATTGGTCTGGAACATTTGTTACAATTGATGATAGCACTATTTTTAAAATAACTGTACTACTTTTTGACAGTAACCTTTGTTAAAATTGATGATAAATTTTTAAAATAGTTCTAGCAATCATCTATTATTTTCCTTAGGTGTATTTTATTCCCATAAACCATGTTATTATTACTATCTTGCATCAATATCATATGTCTATTAAGTCCATGAAAGAGCATTCTTATACCTATACTATTAACCCCAGCCCATCAACTACGGTAGGGTTCACTGTATTGTATAGTTCCATGTTCCATCCTTTAATTTTTATTCCTAGTAATACATTCATCCTAAAATTTTCTCCATTAACCAATTTCACCTATTTAGTTCAGTGCTGTTGATTACACTCACAATAATGTGCATCCATTTCTAAACTTTTATGATTATGTACCAAATCGTTAGAGAGATTTGGTACAAATTAAGCATCAACTCCCCCATCTCTAACTCCATTCTAACTCCTGATTACTTACATTCTAGATTCTAACTCTGTGGGTTTGCTTATTCTAATTAGTTCATGGCAGTGAGATCATGCAATATTTGTCCTTTTGTGCCTGGCTTATTTTGTTCAGCATAATGTCCTCAGGGTTCATCCATGTTGTCTCATACATCAGGACTTCACTCCTCCTTATAGCTGAATACTATTCCATTATGTGTATATACTGCATTTTATTTGTCCATTCATTAGTTGATAGACACTTGGATTGCTTCCATCTTTTCGCAATTGTGAATAATGCCACTATGAATATCAGTGTGCAAATATTTGTTCAAGCCCCTGCTTTCAGTATTTCTGGATATGTAACTAGCAGCAGGATTTGCCAGATCATATGGTAATTCTATACTTAGCTTCAAATTATCTTCCACAGCAGCTGCACCATTTTATATTCCCTACAGCAATGAATGATTGTTCCTATTTCTTTACATCTTCTCCAACACTTTTTGTTTTCTGTTTTTTTAATAGTGGTCATTATAGTTGGTGTGAAATGATATCTCGTTGTTTTGATTTGCATTTCCCTAATAACTTTTGATGATGAGCACCTTTTCATGTGCTTTTTAGCCATTTGTGTTTACTCTTTGGAGGAATGTCTATATAAGTTTTTTGCCCATCTTAAATTGATTTGTTTGTCTTTTTAAAAAACTTTTCAATTGTATAATATAACATATATACAAAGCAAAAAAAGAAAAAAGCAATATTCTTCAAAGGACTCCTCAACAAGCAGTCACAGGATAGATCCCAGAGCTTGTCATGGGCTTCCATACCATCATCTCAGATTCTTCCTTCTAATTGTTCCAGAGCATTGGAGGCTAGATGGAGTAAATACTTTTTTTCTTTACCATCACAATCATTTTTTTTTCTTTTTTGTGAAAAATAACATATATTCAAAAAAGCAATAAATTTCAAAGCACAGCACAGCAATTAGCTGTAGAATAGATTTCAGAGTCTGGCATGCGTTACCATTCCACAATTTTAGGTTTTTACTTCTAACTGCTCTAAGACTGGAGACTAAAAGAGATATCAATTTAATGATTCAGCTATCATATTCATTTGTCAAATTCTGTCTTCTCTGTTTAACTCCACCATCACCTTTGATCTTTCTATCCCTCCTTTAGGAGTATTTGGGCTATGGACATTCTAACTTTTTCATGTTGGAAGGGGTGTCAATAATATGATGTAGAGAGATGAAACCAGCTGATGCTCTGGAGAGGGCGGGCACGCTAGGTTTCAGGACCTTCTTGTCCAGGACCCATCCGGAGGCTATAGGCTTCCAGAAAGTCACCCCTGCAGAATCTTATATATTGCCGCAGGTGCTCCTCAGGATTGGCTGGAATGGTCTTGCTGGGGCTTGGCAAGCTATGATAGGCAGCAATGTCCAACTGAAGCTTTTGTAAGAGTAACCTCCAGAGTAGCCTCTCAATTCTATCCAAACTCTCTCTGCCACTGATATTTTATTAGATATACTTCTTTCCCCCCTCCTGTTCAGGATGGAATTGTTGATGCCATGGTGCCAGGGCCAGACTCATCCCTGAGAGTCATCCCCCATGCCACACAGGGAGGAAGGAAATGTTTTCACTTGCAGAGTTGGGCTTAGAGAGTGAGGCCACATCTGAGCAACAAAAGAGGTCCTCCAGAAGTAACTCTTAGGCATATCTATAGGTAGGCTGAGCTGCTCTACTACGTAAATAAGCTTCACAAGAGTAAGCCTCATGATAGAGGGCTTGGCCTATTGATTTGGGTGTCCCTAAAGTTTGACACAGTATCAGGGGATTCCCTGTTGGTAAAGTTTAATAGTTCCATATTTTTTCTCCTGTCCCTCAAGGGACTTTGCCAATACTTTTTGATTATCTGCTTAATATATTCTAGGATAAATCCAGGCATTATATTAAGCCATACAGGATTAAAGGCCCTCATTCTTATTCTGGACTCTCTGTATTTCAATTGTTCAAATGAACTATACATATAGGTTGAGTTAGATTATGTACTATAGAAAATTTAGATTCTCGACAAAATAAACCTTTCTTCCTTTGGTCTCAAAGAGTATGTGTGGTTCTAAAATATAGACAGTGCCTTCTTTACTCACTGTGTCCTGAATTACTTTAACCCCAACCTGATCAGTTTCGTTATTATCTCGAAATACCAGGTTATGAGTATATATATATATATATATACATAAAACAGCCTCTCACAATCCAGAAATAATAATTACCACTCTGGGCTAAATGTTTCTACTATAAGAGCTTACAATCTAGGCCCCTGTTTTCTTATAAGCATTTTCTAAAGGAGACCATACAATAATTGTTCTTTTGTTTCTGGCTTATTTTGTCTTACCAAATGTCCCATAGGTTCATTCGCATTGTTGCATGCCCCACGATTTTGTTCCTTTTTGTAGCAGCACAATATTCAATCATATGTATAAACCATCATTCGCCAATCTACTTCTCAGTCAGTGCATCCTTCAGCCACCTACATTCATTAGGCATCATATATAATGCCCAAAACCCACAGTCCATCAACACCCATAATTTTAGATAATTTCATTATTCCCAAGCAAAAGATAACCAACCACACCTTTACCAGATAGAAAATCAAAACCTCCTAATGCTTATCCCTTCTCCCATTTATTTACCTCTGCTGTTGCTTTGGTACTGCTGATGTTTTCCTCTTAAACATAGCCCATAGCATGCAATAGCAGGTTTCACCCTGTACCCTGGACCTAAACATTCTTTGTACATGAATCATACCTCTGAAGTAGTTCTTGCAAGAACTAATTTATATTTCTAGTATTAATAGTGGGACACATAGGTCTATACAATCCCTTTCAATCAAGTTCATGTTCAATATGGTAATATTTCTTATGGACCCAATAGAGAACTGCTTTCACTTCTGTCAATTCCCTTATGTTTGAGTTCAACCTTATCAGCTAACCGTTCACCCATCTCTAACTTCTATGTATCACTAAGTTCCCTATATTCTGTATTATAGGCCTGATTATACCTTTACCATAGTCATACAAGGGGAGTCATACAGTGTCTATCCTTTTATGTCTGGCTTACTTCATTCAGCATTATGTCCTCAAGGCTCATCCATCTTGTCATGTGCTTCAGAACATCATTTTGTCTTACTGCTGCATAATATTCCATTGGATGTATATACCATATTTTGTTAATCCACTTATTAACAAATGCCTGTTGATGAGTATTTAGTTTCTTTCCATCTTTTGGTGATTGTGATTAATGCTGCTATGAACATCAGTGTGCAAATATCTGTTTGTGTCATTGCTTTCAGCTCTTCTGGGTATATACCAAGCAGTGGGTCATAGCCCAACTTGATATTTAGCTTCCTAAGGTACTGCCAAACTGTCTTTTGTAGTGGCTGTACTATTATACATTCCCACCAGTAGTACATAAGTGTCCCAATTTCTGCACAACTTCTCCAGCATTTATAGTTTCCTGTTTATTTAACAGCAGCCATTCTTATAGGTATGAGGTGGTGTCTCATTGTAGTCTTCGTCTGCATTTCCCTTATAGCCAATGAAAATAAACATCTCTTCATACGCTTTTGAGCCATATGTTTTTTGTTCTTCAGAAAAAGGCCTATTCATATCTTTAACTCACTTTATAATAGGGTTGTTTGTTCTTTTGTTGCTGAGTTGTATGATTTCTTAATGTATACAGGATATCAAACCTTTGTCTAATATGTGATTTCCAAATATTTTCTCCCCTTGAGTTGACTGCCTCTTTACCTTTTTGACAAAATCTTTTGAGGTGTAGAAAGCATTTGATTTTGAGAAGTTCCCATTTATCAATTTTTTTCTTTTGTTGTTTGTGCTCTGGGTGTGAACTCCTATTACTAGGTCTTGAAGATGTTTCCCTACATTTTCTTCTAGAAGCTTTATGGTGCTAGTTCTTACATTTAGGTGTTTGATCCACTTTGAGTTAATCTTTGTATAGGGTATAAGGTAAGGGTCCTCTTTCTTTCTTTTGGCTATTGATACCCAGTTCTTCCATGCCCAATTATTGAAAAGACTATTTTGTCCCAGTTCAGTGGATTGGGGACCTAGTCAAAAAACAGTTGACCATAGATTTTGTGGTCTATTTCTGTACTCTCAATACAATTTCATTGGTGAATACTTCTGTCTTTGTGCCAGTACCCTGCTGTTTTGACCACTATGGCTTTATAAGTTCGAAAGTCAGGAAGTGTTAATTCTCCCACTTTGTTCTTCTTTTTTATAATGCTTTTAGCTATTCGGGTCTCTTTCCCTTCCAGATGAATTTGGTAACTAGCTTTTCCAAGTCTTCAAGTAGGTTGTTAGAATTTTAATTGGTATTACATTGAATCTGTAGATCAATTTGAGTAGAATTGACATCTTAACTACATTTAACCTTCCTATCCATGAGCAGGGAATGTCTTTCCACTTATTTATATCTTCTTTGATATCTTTTAGCAATGTTATGTAGCTTTCTGTGTACAAGTCCTTTACATCCTTAGTTAAGTTCATTCCTAAGTACTTGATCCTTTTAGTTGCTATTTTGAATGGATTTTTTTTCCTGACTCCTCATTGCTTGTGTTATGTTTGTAACTGATCTTTGCTGCCTTGCTGAATTTGTTTATTAGCTCAAGTAACTTTGCTGTAGATTTCTCAGGATCTTCCAAGTATAGTATCATGTCATCAGCAAATAATGAAAGTTTTATCTCTTCCTTTCCAATTTGGATGCCTTATATTTCTTTTCCCTGCCTGATTGCTCTAGCTAAAACTTCTAGCACAATGCTGAATAATAGTGGTGACAGTGGGCATCCTTGTTTTGTTTCTGATCTTAGAGGGAAAACTTTCAGTCTCTCTCCATTAAGTACAATGCTGGCTATCAGTTTTTCATATATGTGCTTTATCATATTGAGAAAGTTACCTTTGATTCCTATCCTTTGACGTATTCTTATCAGAAAAGGATGTTGAATTTTGTTGAATGCTTTTTCAGCATCAATAGAGATGATCATGTTATTTTTCCATTTCAGTTTGTTAATATGCTGTATTATATTAATTGATTTTCTTGTGTTGAACTGTCCTTGCATTCCTGGTTTAAATCCCACTTAGTCGTGGTGTATAATTCTTTTAAGGTAATGTTGAATTCAATTTCCTAATATTTTGTTAAGAATTTTTGCATATATGTTCATTAGGGAGATTGGCCTGTAGTTTTCCTTTTTTATAGCATCTTTACCCAGTTTTAGTATTAAAATGCTATTAAGTGAGTTAGGCAGTGTTCCTTTTTCCTCAGTTTTTTTGAAAGGTTTGAGCAAGATTGACATTAGTTCTTTTTGGAATGTTTGATAAAATTCCCCTGTGAAGCCATCTGGCCCTGGACTTTTCTTTGTAGGAAGATTTTTGATGACTGATTGAATCTCTTTACTTGTGATTGGTTTGTTGAGATCTTCTGTTTCCTTCTGAGTCATTTGTAACTTTTTTGTGTGTTTCCAGGAATTTGTCCATTTCATCAAAGTTGTCTAGTTTGTTGGCATAGAGCTGTTCTAAGTATCCTCTTATGATTTCTTTTATTTCTTCAGGCTCTGTGGTAAATCACCTCTTCTCATTTCTGATTTTGTTTATGTGCATCCTCTCTCTTTTTTTCTTTGTCAGTCTTGCTAGTGGCCCATCAATTTTATTGATTTTCTCAAAGAACGAACTTTTGGTTTTATTGATTCTTTCTATTGTTCTTTTGTTTTCCTGTTCATTTAACTGTGCTTTAATCGTTATTATCTCTTCTTCTATATGTTTTGAGGTTAGTTTGCTATTCTTTCTCAAGGTCTTCCAGGTGAGCAGTTAAGTCCTCAATTTTTGCTCTTTTTTGTTTTTGTTTGATTGTTTGCGTGGGCAAGCACCAGCAGTCGAACCTGAGTGTCCAGCATGGCAGGCGAGAATACTGCCACTGAGCCTCTGTTGCACCACATTTTTTTAATATAGGCATTTAGCATAGCCTTTACCGCATCCCATAAATTCTGATATGTTGTATTCTCATTTTCATTAGTCTTCCATAGCTACTGACTACTCTAGCAATTTCTTCTTTGACCCATTTGTTGTTTAAGAGTGTGTTATTTAATCTCCATATATTTGTGAATGTTCTCATTCTTTGATGGTTATTGAGATCCAGTTTCATTCCGTTGTGAGCAGAAAATGTGCTTTCAATAATTTGAATGTTTTTAAATTTCTAAAGACTGTTTTGTACACCAGCATATGATCTATCCTGGAGAATGCTCCATGAGCACTAGAGAAGAATGTGTATCCTGGTGTTTGGGGGTGTAATGACCTTTATATGTCTGTCAGATCTAATTCATTTATTATATTGTTTAACTTCTCTATTTCCTTGTCGATCTTCTGTTTGGTTGTTCTATCTATAGAGGAGAATGGTGTATTGAAGCCTCCTACTATTATTGTTGAAACATCTATCACTCTCTTCAGTTTTTCCTGTCTCATGTACTTTGGAGCTCCTTGATTGGGAGTATAAACATTTATGATTGTTATTTCTTCTTGGTGAATTGTCCCTTTAATGAATATATAGTGTCCTTCTTTTCTCTTATGATGCCTTTATATTCAAAGTCATATCTACATATTCTTTCCCTCTTTCTCTTTTTATTTCAACAAGTAGTTACAGGACAGATCCAAGAGTTTGTCCTGGGCTACCATACAATCCTCTCAGTTTTTTTCCTTCTAGCTGCTCCAGGATATAGGATATATATGTGATGATAAAAAAATATATATATATATTCCTTCCAGCCTCCTATATATTACTGAGGGGTCCTTTGGGAAGTCTTGCTTTTTTATTTCTTTGCTTTGTATATAGATATATAATACAATCAAAAAGTTATTAAAAAAACTGAGGTAGAGATGAAAATTTTCCCAAACAAATCCTGAAAGGATGTGTCAACAAGTGACTGGCCCTACAAGGAATACTAAACAGAGTTCTGTCAATTGAGAAAAAAAGACAGGTGAGGGAGGTCTGGAGGAGGGCACAGAATTGAAGAGTACCAGTAAGGGTAACTTAAAGAAATAAAAAGAGAAAGAGGGAAAGAATATGTAGATATGACAAATAAAATCATCAAGATAAGATGATGGATTCAGGAGACACTTTTTCAGTAATAACTTTGAATGTTAAGAGATATCAATTTAATGATTCAGCAATCGTATTCATTTGTTAAATCCTATCTTCTCTGTATAACTCCACCATCACCTTTGATCTTTTTCTCCCTCTCGTAAGGGGTGTTTGGGCTATGGCCATTCTAACTTTCTCATGTTGGAAGGGTCTGTCAGTAACTTGGGGTAGGAAGATGGAACTGTCTGATATTTTGTAGAGGCTGGGCCCTCAAGATTTCAGGACTTATCTGGTCCAGGGACCCATCTGGAGATTGTAGGTTTCTGGACAGTTACACTAGTGCATGGAACCCTTGTGGAATCTTATAAATTGCCCTAGGTGTTCTTTAGGATTGTCTGGGATGGTCCTCTGTGGGGGTTGGCAGGTATGATAGATAGCAAGGTCTAACTGAAGCTTGCATAAGAGCAACCTCCAGAGTAGCCTCTCGACTCTATTTGAACTCTCTCTGCCACTGATACTTTATTAGTGCCACTTCTCTTCCCATTTTTGGTCATGATGGAATTGTTGATCCCATGGTACCAGGGCCAGCTTCATCCCTGGGAGTCATCTCCCATGTTGCCAGGGATCTATATCAGTTTTGAAGGACAATTTGGCCAGGTATAGAATTTGTGGCTGGAAATCTTTCTCTTTAAGGATTTTAAATATATCATACCACTGCCTTCTCACCTCCATGATGCCAGTTGAGTAGTCTGAACTCAGTCTTATGTGGTTTTCTTGTATGTAATAGAATATTTTTCTCTTGCCATTTTCAGGATTTTCTGCTTCTTTTCAACATTTGACAGACTGATTAGTATGTGTCCTGGGGAAGGCCTGTTTGGGTTTATTGTATTTGGAGTTTGTTGAGCTTCTTTGACTTGTATATTTATGTCCTTTATAAGTGTTGGGAAGTTTTCCCCAACTAATCTTCCTAGCCCTTTACTCTTCTCTTCTCCTTCTGGGACACAAATGATTCTTATATTTGTGTGCTTTGTTTTGTCCATCATTTCCCTGAGATCCAATTAAAATTTTTCCTTCATTTTTTTGCCATTTGCTGTTTTGAGTGTTCAAAATCAGTTGTCCTGTCCTCTAGTTCACTTATTCTTTCTTCTGCCTCTTCAAATCTGCTGTTGTGTGTTTCTAGTATGTTTTTTATTTGGTCTACAGAATCTTTAGTCTCTGTGCTATCTGCTATTTTTCTGTTTATTCTTTCAAATTCCTCTTTATACTCTTCTAGTGTCTTCTTGATGTCCTTTGTGTCATTAAGTATCCTGTTTATTTTATTTAGTAGTTATATGAACATCTTTGGTTATTTGTTCCAACTCTGTGTCTCCTCTGGTGTTTTAATTTGATAGTTAGGCATTGTGAAATGCTTAGTGATCTTCTGTTGCTTTTGCCACCTGTAAATATCTTGATTGATTTACTTTGGAAGTTGATTTCCTTCAGTATTCTAAACCCTTGTGTTTGTAGGATGGATGTGTAGTAGGATGCAGGGCATGGGGCAGGACACAACAGTGCTGTGATCTGCTGCAGTGTATGTATAGGTGCAGGTTTGGGATGCTATGCTGGTGCCTGTGAACATGGGCAACCAGCTGCAGGGATGGGTGTGGCTGTGCAGGTGTATGGGTCTGGGGGGCGGGGCATGGCCCTGGTGTGCACTGGTCTAGGGCATGGGGCTCTTTGTGTGCACGCGCAGAGCTATGGCAGTGGGTCAGTGTTACACCTGCATGAACTGGGGGCGAATGTGACCCAACTGTGCAGTTCAATGTTTTCCCAGAACTGTGGGGTGTGACTGGGGGCTGTGCACATGCATGGGTCTAGAAGCTCCGTAAACTGAAGTACCGTGCACAGAGCTCAGGTGAGGGTGGGGTGGGGGTGTGCCAGTGTATGGGCTGGGGGCAGGTGCAGCCTCAGTATGGAAGTAAGAGCCTGTGGCCTCTACGAGTTGGTGACAGCCTGCAGGGAGCAGGGAGGGGAAGGAAGTACTTGGGAGGGGTACAGGAGAGGTGGGTTGGGCTGCACTTGGGCTGTGGGTGTGGGGCAGGTACATGCATGAGTGGTTGGTGGAGTGGGATGCTTGGAGTTTGGGGAGTGGGGGCAGGTGATGGGGTTCAGGTGTATGGAGTGTGGGGTGAGTCATGAGTCGTGGGGCTGCTCTGGTAAGGGTAGCTCGTTCAAAGAACATGGCTTGGCTTACTTCCTAGTCCCCATCTCCCTGTCTGTGTGCTCCTGAGGACTCCAGGCCTCCTCATTGGGCTGTTTGCACCACAGGGACTTTTCTCCAGTTCTCTGCTTTTCAATTCCTCAGGTTTTGCAACCAGGGCCACCCTATGTGGTGCAGAAGACTCTCCCAGATCACTTACACTCTGTAATCACCATCTCAGTTGCACTTCCATCTGTTCTCTAACTGTTCTGTGAAGCAGGGGTGAACTTGATCTATCCTATTCCACCATCTTCCCAGAACTCCTTGTTTGTCTTTTTATCGTTGAGTTGTAGAATTTCATTATATATTCTAGATATTAAACCCTTATCAAATACATGGTTTCAATTATGTAGGTTGTCTTTTCACTTTCTTGACAAAGTCCTTTGAAGTGCAAAATTTTCTAATTTTCAGGAGATCCCATGTATCTATTTTTAATTTTGCTGCTTATGCTTTGGGTTTAGTCTAAGAAACCATTGCCTAATACAAGATCAAGAAGATGCTTCCCTATATTTTCTCCTAGGAACATTACGGTCCTGGCATTTACATTTAGGTCTTTGATACTTGTTTATTTTTGCATGAGGTATGACATAGAAGTCTTTCATTCTTTTGCATGTGAATACCCAGATTTCCCAGCACCATTTGTTGAAAACACCACTCTTTCCCATTTGAGTGGAAACCAGCTGGCCATAGACGTGAAGGCCTATTTCTGGGCTCCCTATCCAATTACATGAGGATAGTCTATATTTCTACCTTTATGCAAGTACCATGTTGTTTTAACCACTGTGGCTTTGTAATATGTGCTAAAATCAGGAATTGTGAGTCCTAACTTTGTTCTTCTTTTTCAGGACGTTTGTGGTTATTTGGGACCCCCTACTCTTACAAATAAATTGACAATTGGCTTTTCCATTTCTGCAAAATAGGTTGTTGAGATTTTGTTTGGGAATGTGTTGAATCTATCAGTTGGTTAGAACTGATATCTTAACAACTTTCAGCCTTCCATTCTATGGACACAGAATGTCTTTCCATTTATTGAAATCTTTGATTTCTTTTAGCAATGTTTTGTAGTTTTCTATGTAAAAGTCCTTTACATCCTTGGTTAAGTTTATTCCTAGTTATTTGATTATTTTAGGTGCTAGTATAAATGGAATTTTTTTCTTGATTACCACCTCAGATAGCTCATTACTAGTGTATGGAAACAACATTGATTTTTGCATGTTTGTCTTGTATCCCACCACTTTGCTGAACCCACTTATTAGCTCACATAGCCTTGTTGTCATTTTGTCCTGGATTTTCTAAATATAGGATCATGTCATCTGCAAACAGTAGCAGTTTTACTTCTTCCTTTCCAATTTGGATGCCTTTATTTCTTTTTCTTGCCTAACTGCTCTGGCTAGAACTTCTAGCACAATGTTGAATAACAGTGGTTACAGTCAGCATCCTTGTCTTGTTCCAGATCTTAGAGGGAAATCTTTCAGTCTTCCCCCATGGAGTATGATGTTAGTATGATGAAGATTTCTTTCTATTCCTATCTTTCAAATGTTTTTTATTAAGAAAGAATGCTGGATTTTTCAAATGCTTCTTCTGCATCAATTGAGATGATCATTTTTTTACCTTTGTTAGGTTAATGTGATGTATTACATTAGTTTTTTGTCTTGTATTGAGCCACCCTTGCAAAACTTGGATAAAACTGACTTAATCATGGTATAAGATTCTTTCAATGTGCTGTTGGACTTGATTTGCAAGTATTTTGTGGAAGATTTTTGTATCAATATTCATAAGAGATATTTGTCTGAAATTTTCTATTCTAGCAATATCTTTATCTGGCTTTGGTATTAGGGTAGTTTTGGTCTCATAGAATCAACTGGATAGTGTCCTGTTCAATTTTTTTGGAGGAATTTAAGTAGGATTGGTATTAATTCTTCATGGAATGGTTGGTAGAATTCACCTGTGAAGCCATCTGGTCCTAGGCTTTTCTTTGTTGGGAAGTTTTCTGGTGATTGATGTAATCTCTACTTGAAATTGGTCTGTTGATGAGTTTTGTTTCTTCTAGAGTCTGTGTAGCTTGTTGGTAGACTTCTAGGAATTTATCTATTTCATCGGAGTTGTCTAATTTTTTGGCATACATTGTTCATAGTGTCTCCTCTTAAGGTTCTTTTATTTTTCTAGGGTCAGGAGTAATGTCCCCTCTCTTATTTCTGATTTTATTTATTTGCATCTTCTCTCTTTTTTCATTGTCTGTCTAGCTAAGGGGTTGCCAATTTTGTTGCTCTTCTCAAAGGATCAACTTTCAGTTTTGTTAGTTCTATTGTTATTTAATTCTCCATTTCATTTATTTCTTTTCTAGTCTTTGTTATTTCTTTCTTTCTGTTTGCTTTGGGGTTAGTTTGCTTTTCTTTTTCTATTTCCTCCAGGTATGCAGTTAGGGCTTTGATTTTAGCTCTTTCTTCCTTTATAATGTAAGTTTTTTTAAATGATAAACTTTTCTAATTTATCATGTTTGTGTGTTATCTCTTAAAAAGCTTTCAGGAAGCAAATCAAAATAAGCATGAATACAATTATTTTCAGAGACATAACATGAAAAAAGAAAATTGAGGAGGAAAAGTTTGAACAAAAATTTTAAATTTATTTGCAATAATTTCTATTTTATTATTTAATTTTGTTATATAATTATTATCCAATTCTGATATTCCTATTATCAAAGCCAAATAGCAATATATACCATTATATAGCTTGATTCCAATGAAAAGAAAATGTAGCCATCCCTCCGCAGACCTAATTTTGGATAAAATATATTTTATGGTTGATTTTAAGTAAAATAATAACATTTTAAACCATAGTTTAAAGTCAAATTCAGATGTTTTTATAGAACCACTTCTTAGTGACTTTGTGAGTTTTGAAAGCATGATGTACTTATTTTATAGTTAAGAAAACTTCAACCCAGGCACATAAGTGATTTTTACATCTTGAATTCATTGATTACACAGATGTTACCTAGAGACCAAAGAACGGAAAGCAATTTCACTTCAATGGTGGGATTTGTTATCCTGGGATTTTCCGAACTTCCAAACCTCCAGAGTCTCCTATTTGGGGTTTTCTCTCACATCTACACATTTATCATTATAGGAAATGGCCTTATCATAATAATTACAAGGATAGACTTATTTTTTTCAGATCCCCATGTATTTTTTTCTTGCAGATTTTTCCTCATTGGAAATCTGTTACCTGCCAGTCACTGTCCCCAGTATTCTGGCAAACCTTTGGACTCAAGATCAAAGCATTTGGGTGACTCAAGATCAAGCATTCTGGGAGCCACTGAATTTTTCCTCCTGGCTGTGATGGCCTGTGATCACTATGTGACCATTTGTAACCCTCTGCACTATCCTCTAGTCATGAGACAAAAGATGTGTAGACAGTTGGCTCTAGGGTCAGTGGAATTCCAGTTCAGATAGGGCAAGCATTTCAAGTGTTCTTAGTACCTTTTGTGAGTCTAAAAAACCCAAACATTTCTTTTTTCATCATCCCTGTTCCAACCCAGCTCCCATGTGGCTTGGGTCAGGGCAGCCTGAAGACTAAAGGACATGTCAGTCATGGAGTTAGGCATGAATTCTTCTTAATTAGGACTTATGAATAGGAGAGGATCTTCCATGGTGGTGGACGGTCATAGGAAATGGAAGCTACTGGTTCACAAGGGGGGATGGAGTACAAGGGCTTATAAGGGTTTAGACAAGGGTGTGTTCAGCAGGGTCTCATGACAAAGAGGTTTGGAGTTTTGTTATTAACAGTGATCAAGGGAGGGGAGTTTTAATGCATTGTTTATGATATCATCTATACATTTTTCTACCACCGCCACCCATGAGGAGATTTGGTGCTTTAATTTCTGTCTTAGTCATTGTAGGCAGCTACATTCAGTAATTTATTCTCAATATCAGAATTGACATTGTATCCATATTCCACAACAGCATAAAAGACAATAGAACACTAGGAGTCCCCACACAGAGATAACAACCCCACAAAGAGATGCTGCCATGGCCAAGAAAGAGAATTAAACCATTTCGCAATTACTAGGAGTATGGGGTAAAGTTATATAAGGTAGCTGGGACATAGGGTTGTCCTTATATACAATGTCCTGTAAATGAGAAGATTCTTTTTCAGATTTTTCAATACAATGAATCCTTTCAGGTCAGCAGGGTATTCCACACAGTCCAATTTGCAGGGGTCACAGTCCAAGGAAGGTCAGTAGCATCTGAAGATGGCAAGTCCATACAAATCCAACATTAAGTTCAGTTGTGGGCATGAGGTACTGCTAAAGCCCACTGTAGGAAGGTGTTTGCTTGGGTGCTATGGGTGAAAAGAAAGATGTTTATGGGGAATGATAAGGCATAATTCCTGCTGATCTAACAATATACATGCTAGAGTTCCGTTGGTTGGCAATAAGGTACTAGGCAGAAGAATGTTATGGGGAGGTTTTAAATACCAGATACTTCCCCCTTTCAAATTTTGAGAGTCCTCCACTGTGACATTAATCATTAGTCTAGGAATAAGAAGGATCAACATAATTACACATAAAGTTCCTGTGGGAATAAGAGGCTCGGGATTTGTGATAGAAATTTTAAGAGGCATTTTTTGTGTGTGTCAGATTAATATTTTTGGGTGACTCCTATGCCTCATGGACTTGAGATTCCCAACCAGCGTGGCTGCATAGACCAGCAGTAAGGTCAAAGGACCTCATTTTCCCCCACTTGTATTATGAGGCATAGGCAACAACAAATTATTATTACTCCTCCCTTTGGCTGTAAAGTAGCTGGGCTTTTAATTTGTATCCTCAGAGACTGCATTGGTTCTTCCATTAGCATTTCAATAGGGGCTGGGCTTGATAGAGTTTCTTAGTCCACTGTTGCAAGGACCTGTTACCATCTTTTAGCTGTTTCTTTAACAAAACATTAATTTTTTCAATACACCTATGAGATTATAGGGCAGATGGAACATCCACATGATGTCTTGATCCATGGTTGAAGATTGGGTTGACTGTTGTTCTAGTTTGCTAGCTGCTGGAATGCAACACACCAGAGATGGATTGGCTTTTAATAAAAAGGGATTTATTTTGTTAGTTCTTCAGAGGAAAGACAGCTAACTTTCAACTGAGATTCTTTCTTATGTGGGAAGGCACAGGGTGGTCTCTGCTGGCCTTCTCTCCAGGCCTCTGGGTTCCAACAACTTTCGCCGGGGTGATTTCCTTTCTGCACCTCCAAAGGCCTGGGCTGAGCTGCAAGTGCTGAGATGAGGTATGCTGAGCTGCTTGGGCTGTGCTACATTGAGCTCTCTCGTTTAAGCACCAGCCAATTAAGTCAAACATCATTCATTGCAGCAGGCACGCCTCCTAGCCAACTGCGGATGTAATCGGCAATAGATGAGGTACCATTGGCTCATGTCCACAGCAACAGAACTAAGTGCCTTCACCTGGCCAAGTTGACACCTGAATCTAAGTACAACTGTCTAGTGAAATAGGCCCCCCAGTAATTGTCCATCAGTGTAGGTGCTCTATACAGAGTGCTCACCTTCTCCAAACATCTGATGGTGGCCTGTTGATCAGCTTTTCCCAGTGGAGAAAGCTAACAACAGTCTTGTAGTCATGTCCATTAGCAGTAAATACCTTGCCCCCTCTGAGAGTGGAAGGGACTGATTAAATCCACTTGCCACTGGGTCACCAGCTGCATAGCTGGCTGATATGCCTCATCTGGTGTTATAGTCCATGTGTTTGATGCAGGGAGTATGAAAAGCACTCTCTAGTGTTGCTGGTGCATGATTGGCAGCTGGAACCTTCACCATTGGCAGGTGTCCCAGCTGTCTTTTCATGATTCTTGTTCCAGAGGGGGTGACTTTATGACTGTACATTGTTCCTGCTTCCAGGTTGCCATCCTGGTTGTAAGGCCTTTGCAAACAGCCCAGTTGTTGGCATAGATAGTTAGCATATCTCCTGGTTCATGCACTATTCCCATCCATACTGCTCTTAACTCAGCCCATGGACTGCTTTGCATAGCACCAGCCTCCCACCATATAGAGTCAGTACTGGGTTGTATTGTCACAGCTATCCAGGTGAGAGGCTGCCTACTATGGACCCATCAGTGTACCAAGCAGACACAGAAATGGTACCTGTGCCTTCTATAGTGGACATTTCAACAGCTATTTCAGGTGCAGTGACTTTAGCTGTTGAATCGTCTATATAGGACACTGGTCTGAGAATCTTGTGAATTTCTGCACTCACAGGACTGATAGTGAACATGCTGCACTGTAGCAGGTAAGCTTTCCATTTAGTCAGCGTGATCTCAGTTGGGCACTGCCAGAACATGGCTGGCCATCTTTGTATCAGTCCCTCTACTTGCAATAAGGCACATAATTGCTTTTCCAGGCACACAGTTGCTGTATTGCATTTCTGCCCCATTCAATAATTGTGGCCAAAAGCCAAGGGGCATTCATTTAGAATATTGCCTCTGCCACAGACCCCAATGTCAATATCAGTGCTGGCTACATCCAGTTCACAGGGCAGGCTTGGATCTATGCCCCCACCCCCTGCACTAGTGCTTGTGCCTGTACTGTTGCCCTGTTTGCCTTTTCCAAAGCAGCCTGCTGGAGGGCCTCCCAGTTACAAGTATGACCTTTTCTAATTAGCATATACAAAGGTTTTAACACTTACACTAAATGGGGAACAAAAGGTTTCTAGTTCCCCAACTACCATAAGAAAGTCATTAATTGTTTTGAAGTATGAGGCATAGGAAAAAATTTTGCATTTTAATTACTGCAGAAGGAATAATTTTTGTCTTACCGAACCATACAACACTTAAGAATTTGACAAGGCAGCCAAGGCATTGCAGTTTATCATGATTAACTACCCATCCCTGACTCTTAAGGTGAGATAACAAGCTGAGGCTTCTTTTAGTTCTGAAAGAGAGTAATTGGTTAACATGACATCATCAATATAGTGAAATAGACTTTTCCACTTAGACAAATCCTTTGCCATTCTTTTGTCTGTTTTTCTGTCTGTAAAATTCCAATTTTCCTGTCTTCTAGTTTGCTGAATCTTTCTTCAGCCTGTTTAAATCTGTTGTTGTATGTCTCTCATGTATTTTTATATCTTCTATTGTGTCTTTCATTCCCTTAATTTCTATTATGTTCTTTTTTATAATTTCAAGTTGTTCTTTATGCTCACACAATTCATTTTAATATCCTTTATCTCATTAGCCATATTTTCCTTCATCCCTTGAATTGATTTAGGAGATTTGTTTGAACATCTTTGTTTCATTGCTACAAATTCTGTGTCTTCTCTGAACTTTAAACTTGTTCCTTTGACTGGTCCATATCTTCCTACTTCTTAACATGGCTTGTAATTTTTTGCTGATATCTAGGCATCTTTTATCTTGATGAATTTACTCTGAAGGTTGGTTTTTCTCTCTTTTCTAGGTTTAATTTTGATTGACTTTATGTTAAGGCTTTTCTTTGACACTTGGTTCAACTTATTCTAGACCTTTAGAATAGCCAGTATTTGATGAAAATTTTCAGCTCTTCTGCATCTACTTCTTGTTTTAGATATGTGGTGCAATTTTTAAGGTTGCAGTTTTTGTGCAATTGTTTCACCTCCAGGTGGAAGCTTCATTTCTCCAGGAAACTTATTCTGTTTGTTTTTGTTTTGCCTTTGTAATTTTTTACTTTCATTTCATTGTCTCTAGCTCCTTTTGCCTGGATGGCAAATTCTGGGAAGAGGATCACCCTGGAGAGTACATTCCCAAGTCAGTATTTCCCAACCAAATTAGGGTCAGGGACCCATGAAGGGGCTGAAGACTGGTTCCAAAGTGCCTCGGGGATGGGATTAGAAAGGATGCCAAAAGCCTCTTTGGCTCCCAAGGCTGTGCTTTCCTGGCCTATCCAGCAAATGCAGTCCTTTAGCTGACTGTTCCCAGAGGCTCTGAAGAAGCCCTGAGTCTTTAAGTCTTCACTACCTACTCCCCCACACCCCTGTTCAGGGCAGGGTTGAAACAATAGCTGCCACTGCCTTTGCCTGGGGTAGGTTGAAACAAAAGCTCAGAACGAGACCCAGTGATATGAATTCACTAATCAAAAACCATGATCAGAAAACAAAGAAACAAAAAACCCATGATCAGGAGTCAGCATTGCCCATCCATGATCTTGGGGAAGAGGATTTTTTTTTTTTTTTGGAAGAGGATTTTTATGTCCCTTTTTTGTCACTAGTGAGCTAGCAGGCACTGGACCTCAGGGCAGTCCTCTCTGATAGTGGAAGATGGCCATCAGCAGTTGCTGTGTGGGAAGAAAGCAGCTCACTGTTCTTTACCACAGTTCATTAGCCTCTTCCTTTCATTCCTCCCTCGATACTGCAGTGTTCCGCTGGTCTCTGTAGTCCCACGACAGTTGTTTCAGACAGTTTCTGCCTGTCCAATGGCTGTTTTGGTGGAAAGACTCATTTCTGGAGGCTCCAACTCTGTGCTATCTTCCCCAGAAGTTCTATCAAATATAGTTTAATTTTGAAGCCCCTTCTTTCACTCTGTTCTGTTTTTTTTATGTTTAAGAATATTGGTAAAATTGGCCTACTTCTTAAGCACATCAGGAACTTGTACTAATCTTAGAAAATGGCCTATGCAGTGAAGTTTTGGAGGAGTTAGACATACAATGTCTTGAAACTGATTTACTCTCTATCCCAGGATTGTCTGTTCTTGCCCCCATTTACTGCTTTGGATCCTGGTAGATACTTAAGTGTTTTACACATACGTGTTAGACAGGTATATTCGTGGGTTAATGGAGTGGCTGCTGTTCCCGTTTGTAGCTTCTAATTGGAGTTAATCAACTGGGGGATTTATGCCACCAAGCAGAAACCTCAGTTCCCATTTGGCAGTTTAGCCCTGATGTTAAAATAGAAACTTGTTTGAAGCAGTCCACAGCATGGATTTCTCCCTCCCTCCATTTCTCTGTCCCTTCCTTTCTCCCCTCCCTCCCTCCCTTTCCCCCCTCCTCTTCCTCCTTCCCTCTCTCCTTTATTCTTTCTTTCTGTTTTGTATGGAATTCTTTTTTAAGGAAGATAGAAGGTTTGATTCTTGGAACCAGAAACACAGTTTTAGTGCCAAGTAGGCTAATAGCATAACACACACACACAATTAGCCAAGGTGTTGTGAAGGAGTAATTTATAAATTATGAAATTACCAGGGATAATTTTATGAAGAGAAATAGCAACTTCATTATGCTGTCTGCATATGTCAGTGTACATTCACACACGTAGACATGTGACTCTTTTTATTCCCAAATGCATACTCACATTGCAGCACGGAGGCCTTGGAGACAATTCAATTCATTCATCTTACTTTACAGACGAAGAAACTGAAAGCCCCAAGAAGTCAGGCTTCCTACCCAGGGTCACCAAGATACTTTTGTCAGAGCTATATGAAAAACCAAGTCTTCTGACATCCCAGGCTTCCTCCAGCATATCATGGGATTGTGCATTTGTTTTCCGTGTCTTCTTCCCAAACGTATTTTGAAAGTTGGAAGAATAGTAAATATTATGTACACCAATATGCTCTTAATCAGTTATTAACAGTTTGCCACATTGTTTTCTCCCATGTATATGTATTATGCATCCCCATATGTATACACACATACACTTTCATATCTATACATGCACTCTCATATATATCTGTTTACATGTATATATATGTTGTATATGTGTATATATATTTCCTTAAACATTTTTTGTTTCTAAGCCATTTGAAAAGAAGATGCAAATATCACTCTTAAATAGTTGAACATGTGTCTTCAAAGAACAAAGATATTCTTCTACATAGCCCTATAAATTGTCACAACCCAGAAATTTAACGCTGACATATTATTATATAATATTCGATCTATATTCAAATTTCACAATCTCTATATAATGTCCTTTAGTTTTATTTTATTTTTTTAACCTAGTGATTTGTGTAAGAATTGCACATTGCATTTTGTTTTGTGTTTTGTTTCCTTGAATCCTGAATGACTTCTCCACTAGTTTTTCTTTTGGCCTTTTATAGCACTAAGATATATATATATATATTTGGGAGTGGGGTGGGGTACATGGTCCGGGAACAAACAACGCTAATATTTTTGAACAGTCAAGTTCAATTGTGTGGTGGGATTCAGATTTGTCTTGATATTTAAGGCAAAAACTCTCCATGGATGATGTCAGAGGAACTGGACAGTGACAGGGGCAACACTTTCCAAACTGAAGGAGAGGTTGTCAGTACTACCCCCCGCCCCAGCCCCACATGTACCTCAAGGGTGAGGCAGACGAGGTTTCAGGCAAGATTTAGTGGGGTTCTGTGCCCTGCCCCACCCCTCTTCAGTGCAGTGGCGGATCCCCATACTGGTGACCACCCCTTCTGAAAGAGATCAGATTGTGGCCAATCCCCACCTCTCCTGCCAGGAGGAGACGGGTCGGGCAGAAGAGAGACAGGGAGACCCCATGGGAATGTAAGTTGAACGCCCCACGTGGGAATTGGGTAGAAGGAATGTGGGGAGAGACCCCAAGTGGCAGAATTATTGGCACATCATAACACATTGAACTCCAAGGCACACACCAGCTGAGGAGAGGGGAGAGAGGGGACAAGAGATCTGGAAAATGGGGGAAGGGGAGGCAAACTGGACTAGAGGGGTTAGGAGGGGAAAGTTCTGGAGGCCAAAACAGCTGGCTCCCCAAAAGCCCAGGCTTCCCGCCACCTGCAGGTAATGTCATGCAAATGAAAGGATGCTGAGGACTAATGGGAACTAGGCAAACCAAACAAAAACAAAAACAGGTTGAAATAGTGAAGAGAAGAATGATGGAACAAAAAAGAATGAAACCAAAAGGGGTGTCAGTATATAAATGTCAGCTAATTAATATGCTGGAGGCTCCCAGAAGGCTTTGGTATTCTTAGGAACAAGTGGAGCCAGTCTCAGACCCTCCCAGTGGATGCAAAGATGCATCTAGGGTGGCCTGGACAGTTGCTTTTCGTTTTTGTTGGGGTGGGTGTTGGGTGAGGTGAAGTGGGAGTGAGGGGAAGGCCAGGGGGGAAGGCCAGGCTGGGAGGAAGGATCAGCTAAATCTAAGGGAGGGAGAGGAAGAGGGACTATTGTAGAGCAGATGCAAATGAATGGCCTTGGGCTGGTGAGGAAGAGAGGAAAAGGCAAGGAGGAAAAGAGAGGTGGTGATGGAACCTCAGGAAGGCATGTTAAGGACAACCAGAAACATCTTCTAGTAATAAAACCACAAACAGACCAAATACATGTAATATTTATGTATAAATAACAGCTGGCTATTTACAGGGGGGCACACACGTGGACACACACATGCAGGGATCCAGAGAAAGGGGACTGGAAGATATGGCGGAGAGGTGAAGGAGCGCAGGGGTGGGGAGGAGAGGCCCCTCTCTGGGCAGGGCAGGCTGGAATAAACAATGCTGAAGTAAGCAGTGAGGAGGAGGAAGAGATGGTGCAAATCACTCCCAGAATGGTCATTGTCTTGAGGTTTTCCCACCAGTATTTATGCTTGAACTTGGCTGCACGTGCCCCAATCTGTGAAGCCCTGTTGGAGTGCATCTCCGACAGCTTCTGGTCCTGCTCCAGGACCTTGTCGTCATTCACCCTTCTGCTGTCCGCCACCTCCTCCACCCGAGCCTGGGTCTGCTGCAGTCTTCTGTTACTGGGGAGGTTTGGAGCAGGCATGGGGGGCCTCCCTCTCCAGCTCGGGCAGCAGCGGGCAGTGGCAGCAGCAGCAGACACGGTGGGGGTAGCAGACAGAGGATTTGGCAGTGGTGGCCAGTTGTATTTCTTTTAATGAATCTATATGGACAAATACACTCAAAGGGTATGAAAAAAAAAACATGGCAGGAAAATCAGCTCACCTTGAGAATCCAACGCGTTTACAATAGGAAAAGTCACACAGTCAAAATAGAGGTTAAGGACAATTTTGATTTAAAGGAGTCATCTTGTATCTGGGGCATTTAAATCTGAAGACTGTCTTCAGAGGTACAGATTTATCCAACGTTTTCTGGATTAGGAGCAATTTTTAAACTGTCATGAAACAATACTTTCAGCTGTATTAACTCTGGCATTCACTGGGTGTCATCCAGTGATGGGATGTAGAGTGGACATTGTGGGCCTTTTCCCATAGGAGAAGCAACGTGAAGGAATGGGCAGCATTTGAGAAGATGAATGTTGGAAATATTGACATTGGCTCAGACAATTCAGTTTTAAGGGTAGTCTTTTATTCTTAATGAAAAAACAAGTTACGGGGGTACAAGGGTAATTCAGTGGTAGAATTCTCAGGTTCTATTCCCAGCCCATGCACTTCCCCAAAAAACAAAACAAAACAAACAAAAGCAAAAGAAAGTTCAACAAATGGTGCTGCAATAATGGGATACTCACATGGAAAAAAAATGAAATGTGGCCCTACCACACAGCATACCAAAAAAAAAAAAAAAAAACAAAAACAGTTAATGGTTATTTATTGCTCCATTTCTGGGAGATGAAATGTAATGAGTAGGTTTTCTGCAAACATGTGGATGATAAATTTTAGTTACTTATCCTAAGCCCAGTAGTTATTTAGAAATTTATTCTAAGCCTGGTAGTGATTTAGTTATTTGCCCTAAGCTTAGTGTGAAACATTTAAGGAATAAAAAGGAAGCTCCTCTATGCTCTTGGACTTATGAACTTCCTTTTCTGGGTTCTTTCACCTCATCTTCTATGTGTTTTGATTTCACTTTGTTCTCCTGATCTCACTGACCATCTGTCCTTCTGTCCTCTGGTTCAGCAACCCAACCAATGCAAAGGCAGGTCTTCAACTTTACTGGGTTTTCCTGGCATGGCATTCTCTGAGTCAATTCTCAGGGAGACACCCTCTGTGTTAGCTTGGCCTTCGTTTCTTCTCATGGACATCCACCCCTCATCCTAATGCTACACAGAGGATCTGGAAAACTGCCTTTATTTCTGAAAACATGGCATCTGGGCTTTAGTTTTTTCACTGTCAATATAGTTCTGTTAATACATACTGGATACTGGGAACACAGTACAATCTTTTTTTTTTTCCTCGGTTCGGCTTCCTCACATCCAGGAATGTCTGAGTCACAGGTACAATCTTAATTTTTGCCTTCCTTCTATGCAGGAATTACTTTTTTTTTCTCACCTTAGAATCATGTATATCTACATTTTGAAATATTGTACACTTATGTCACTTGTAACTGGAAGAATGACCAAGGATATGTCTAACACATTGAAAAATCCCTGTGAGAATGGCTTTGCCCTTTCCTGCTCAGCACACAAGGGTGTTAGTCCTTAGAGTATGGGTTTCAGTAAAGGAATAAAACGTGTTAACTGTTTTGAAGTGAACCACATTTGTGTGAATTCCTGTGGCATTCACAGAGATGCATTTTAGAAGCAAGAAGGCTGGCCGCTTACACATGGTTCCTTATCTTTTCCTCCATACCCAACACACTTGATCAGTCTTGTGTCCTGAAGCCTCTGTTCTCAGCTGGCTGTGGATGAATCAGTAATTCACAATTGGAAAGGCAGTGACTGAAAACTCTTGACTGCAATGCTTTTTGACGAGGAGTTGCCGCAGCTTTGAGTATGACCATCAAGAGCCTATGCTGGGCACAACTGGAGAGGGGATTTGGGGGAGTGCTGCACAGGAGGCGAGATTTTCTCAGGTTTTGCACATCAGGCTGTGACGGGCTGGCCCGCTGTCTTTCTCTCTCCTGTTTAGAAGAGAGTATCTGAAAATGCAATCACTTTCATGATTTTTCCCCACTATTTAAATAGAGATCATATAAAAATGCCCATACTCTGTTAGTTTTGAAAAAACAAAACCACTTAACCTAGTTTCAAAAATAAAACTGATTGTTAGCCTCTCACTTATGAAAGCCATTTGTGCTCATTGTAGGAAATTTGGAAACCATGAAAAAATAGGAGGCAGGAAAATTATCGTCTAGTGCTTCAAAATCATGTTACAATTTTGGTGTATTTTCTTAGATTCTTTTTTTTCCCCAAGAGTTTTGCTAATTTGTATTATATGCTTGGGATTCTATTGAATGTGTACAGTTTCTCTTTTTTAAACCAAACCTGATTCCATAAGAATTTCTCATTGCAAATTCTTAGTAATAATTATTTTAATGATTATATAATATTGGATTGTAATGATAAACCAGAATTCATTTTAATATTCCTTGTTTATATAAATGGTATCTATCCTCAGTTATGAAGGAACATGTGAAAAATCTCTGTAGGTAAAAATTTTTCTGCATTCCAGAATATTTCCTTGCAATGTTGTGCAGATTAAAACATAACTTTGGGAAAGAATGACGTGTTATATTTTTCCTATCAATATATGTGATTACCCATTTCAAAACCAACATTTTATATTGTATTTTTAAAAGCTTTTTGCTAATTTGATAGGCAAAGCTTAAAAGTGTTTGTTTGAACATGCACTTATTGGAATACTTTGAAGTTACAACCTTTACATATTTTGTGATCCAAATGTATTGCATCTTTAAAAAATTTTTTTTTGTTAGAGAAGTTATTGATTTACAGAACAATCATGCATAAAACACAGGATTCCCATACACCTCCCCATCACCAACACTTGCTTTAGTGAGGAAAGTGTTACAATTGATGATAGCGTTCTTTTGTAATTCTATTGTTTTAACAGTACTTACATTTGTTGCAATTGATGAAAGATTATTAAATAGTACTACTATTATCCATAGTTTTCATAGGAGTATTTTTCCTCATATTTCCAACCTATTATCATTATTTTTTCATGCATATCTTTATTTTATTACTCATCTACCCTTACACTGAATAAAGGGAGTGTTAGTCAAAGGTTTTCACAATCACAGGGTCACAAAATGAAAGCTATATAATTATACAATCATTATCAAACGACAAGGCTACTGGATTACAGTCCAACAACTTCAAGTATAACCTTCTGGCTATGTTAATACACTAGAAACTAAAAAGAAATAGCTGTATAATGAGTCAGTTATCATAATTATTTGTTAAATCCTAACTTCTCAGTTACAACTCCTTCCTCTCATTTGATCATTCTCTCAATCTTCAGGGATATCTAGGTGATGACAATTCTAAATTCTTTGTGCTGAAAAGGGGTGTCTGCATTGTGGGGTAGAGGAATGAAGTTGGTTGATGTTATTGGAGACAATGGTTCCTCTGGGTTTCAGGGCTAATCTGGCATAGGAGTCATCTGGAGGGGTTCTGTTTCTGTATAAATAAACTTAATAGGTAAAGCATTTATAGAATCTTAGATAGACCCTTTAGGGTTTAAAGGAATACTATTGCTTGGCAGCTTGGCATGCTGTGGCAATTTGCAATATCTGGTTGAAACTTGCACAAGAGTAACCTCCAGAATGACCTCTTGACTCAATTTGAAATCTCTTAGGCACTGAAATTTTATTTTGTTTCATTTCTTTTCCCCATTTCTTTCAAAAAGGCCTTGTCAATCGCATGATACCAGGGTCAGGCTCATAGTCATGTTCCATGTTGCCAGGGAGCTACTTACACCCCTGGGAGTCATGTCCCAAGCAGTGGGAGAGGGTAATGAATTTATTTGCAGAGTTTGGCTTAGAGAGAGAGGCAACATCAGAGCAACAATAGAGGTTCTCTGGGGATGACTCTTAGGCATGATTATAAGTGGATTTAACTGCACCAATACAGAAATGTTTCATAAGGGCAAGCCTCCAGATTGAGGGCTTGGCTTATTAAATTTGAACTCCCTAATACTTGAAAGAATATCTGGAATTCCCAGGTGGGGAAGTCTAATAGTTCCATCTTTTTCTCCATTTCCTCAGTGGGACATTGCAATTTTTTTTTTGATTTCTGCCCAAAGTACTCTGGGAAACGTATCACATATTTTTGGAATAATCTAGTCATGTCCTTTGCTCATTCATCTTTTAGAGTTTTGATAGTTTAAATATCAGATTTTATGAATTTTTTATGGAACAAAGATAAAAGCCATTTGTCTATTTTATTTGCTATACTATTTGTCTCCTGGTTGTTTATCTTTTTACCTAATTCAGTTTTATTTCTACCTTCTTTGTTAAGGAGAAAAACACTGAAATTTGAAAGAGTAAAACAAGAGTAAAAGGGAGCTGGAGTCTAAGAAAGTGAGACATACTCTGCCTCTTCAAATGAATAAAGCTATTCATTCCTATACAAAGTACTTTTCAGGGTAATGAAAGACTTTGGAGATGAAAGCATGGAACCAATATTACTAATCTTTGAGGAAGATGGTGTTTTTAAAAAAGAATAAAAGCATAGAATCCAAATTTATTTTACTAGTAGTATGATATCACATTTGCAAAATTCTAGGTAGATTGTTTATGAGAGCTCTTCACAAAAGAAATAGTGACCACTTAAGGCCAAGATGAGTCCATAAACAGAAATGTATGTCACAGCAACTTTTTTGAGTGGGTTATTAGATTGACAGTTTAGAAGAGTTCTGTGAACATAAACTATTTTATTTCTGCAGGGTATTTGTCATAGACTTTTGTAATATTCTTGCAGGCTAGTTGGAGAAGTATATGCTGGGTGGTAATCCTGTTAGGTGGATTAACAACTAGTTAAAGAGCTCACAATAAGACACTGATTGATGGGAGCCTCAGAGTTTGTTTAACAGGGCTCCAGTAGAAGCCAGAGTTTAATGAACATTTTTCTAATTTACTAGGCTGAAGAGATAGAAGCTTCCTTATCCAATGTGCATAGTTCTCAAACTGGAAACTTTAAAGGATATGCTAGATGAACAAAACTGTTTTAAGAATATCTTAATTGATGGAAATCATGGTAGTAGGCATATATGTGAAGTCTAAAATGAGCTTATTTTAAAAAATGAATCTATCAATTATAAGATGGGGAGTCTTCACTCAAGTAAAGGAACTAAGAGTCTCCATTGCCTGAGAGCTCCAAACAAGGAAAGAGTATGACATATCTATGCTGTTTATGCAATATTGAACCACAGTGATATAAGTATCATGTCCTCAGCAGTTTCTGTTCTCTGTACTTCTCAGGGAACATCTCGTGTCTGAGCTCAGTTATGGATAGCAGTTTATTAAACTTATTTCAAAACTGGAGCAAGTCAAGCAGTGATTTGATCAAGATGGTGAACAGCTAGGAAGACATGCCATTCAAAGAATAGTTGTAAGATCTGTGATATTTCTAAGAAAGTGTAAGATCCAGGAAAACTCTATTATTCAGAATTATTTTGGTTGCAGAGACAGAAATGGACTCATATTGGCATAAGCAAAAAACAACAACAACAACATCAAATTGATTGACTTTTATAACTGAGAGGACCAAAAGACTTGCCATCAGGCTCAAATGATACCCTGATTTTAAACCATGCCATCTGATCTCTTTCTTCTATCTCTCTCTTTTTTCTTATAGAAGTTGTGGGTCTACAGAATGATTACGAATAAAGTGCAGAATTCCCATATACCACCCAACTAACAACAACTTGCATTAGTGTGGATCATTTGCTATCATTGATGACAGCACATTTTTATAATTGTACTTTAACCATAGTCCATGGTTTAACTTAGGTTTCACTGTTTGTGTAGTGTAGTTTCATGATTTAAAAAACATTATTTTAATTCTGTTACCATATAAACAATTTAACATTTCTCTTTTTGATCACAGCTAGATATATATTTCAGTGCTATTAATTATGTTCACAATGTTGTGCTACCATCACCACTATCTATTACCAAGACGTTTCCATTATTCCCAAAAGGAAAACTGAATGCATTAAGTCTTAACTTCCCATTCTCTATTCCCACCCTATCTCCGGTTAACATATATTCTAGATTCTGACTCCACGAGTTATTCTAATTGTTTCAAATCAGTGAGATCATACAATATTTGTCTTTTTGTGTCTGGCATATTTCACTCAACGTTATATCTTCAAGGTTCATCCATGTTGTCATGTGTCATGATTTCATTCTTTTTTTATAGCTGAATAATATTCCATTGTATATATATTCCACATTTTAATTATCCATTCATTCGTTGATAGACACTTGGGTGTCTACAACTAGAAACATGGAATCGATTCAGTAGGCACACCAGTAACAATTTTTTAAATGGCATTAAATAATGCCGTTATCAAGCAATTGGATAAAATTTCCCTCCTTGGGGATCTAATGACCACAGGATTGTGTGCACACTGGGTTGGAAACAACTTGGGTTGTTTCCATCTTTTTGCAATTGTGAATTTTCCTTTATCTATTGGTTCTTGTTTATTTGGCTTCATTCTCAGTTAAAAATCTCTTGAGGATGGTCCCCAAATCTCTGAGCTTCATCATCCCAAAACTACAATCCAGAACAGGAAGAGAGCTTCTCTTTCTTATGAGTACCATAAAAATAGTTGGAATTGTGTCTCATTGACTTGCCTCTTGTCAAATGCCCAGTTTTTTTTTTTATTAATTAAAAAACTTAACAAAAGAACATTAAGATATCATTCCATTCTACATATACAATCAGTAATTCTTAATATTATCACATAGTTGCATATTCATCATTTCTTGGAACATTTGCATCGATTTAGAAAAAGAAATAAAAAGACATCAGAAAAAGAAATAAAACGATAATAGAGAAAAAAAGATTATACATA
>PVIY010005319.1:0-25762 GCA_004026745.1 Myrmecophaga tridactyla | reverse complement strand
CTTATCATTAGCATTTCAAACTAAATTTATTTTAACATTTGTTCCCCCTATTATTTCAAATGCCCAGTTTTAAATCAAGCATTGGGGCAAGAAATTCATATGTATTTTTGACAGGTCTGAGAGTTACATGCCCATTTCAGTGTAGTGCACATCCATTCCCTATGAACTACCAGATAGGGTAAGAATGTGGAAGTGGTGGTTCTAAAGGAAAATTAGATTCTGTTAGAAGAATAAGTATGGGTTCTGGCTAGCAAAATAAAAAAAAATATTTTTCACTAAAAGGACTTGATTATTTTTCGAACATTTGTAGGTGGTTGTAATGTGTGAGAAGGATTAGGGTTTTTCTGTGTACCCCTCAAAGGGAAGAACTAGTTTCTTTAGGACAGAAATTAAGGGGAAATACATCTTTTCTCTTCATAAGGAATAAAATTCTTCACCAAGGACCAATATGATCTCTTTTTAAGTAACCAGTGTCCTGCCTCTAGAAGAATTTTGGCACAAACTTGATGGATATTATAAAGGCAATTCCTGTTTTGCACTGAAGAAATGTCTAGATACATTAGAGGATTCTTTCTGTTTCTATGATTTCATTATTCTGTTCCTGTCTCCATGCACATGTGTGCCAGTGTGCACACAATCCTGGTCATTAGATCCCCAAGGAGGGAAATTTTATCCAATTGCTTGATAACAGCATTATTTAATGCCATTTAAAAAATTGTTACTGGTGTGCCTGCTGAATCGATTCCATGTTTCTAGTTCTGATTAATGTAGCATTGCTGACAACGTAAGTAGCTATACATGTTGGCTTAGAGAATTTTATTCTGCTTAGGAGCAAAGAAGTGGAAAGATACATGGATAGGGTTCACTTTATCCCTGTGTGTTGGTGTTTTAATTTCTAGCTGCTAAAACAAATACCATAAAATGAGCTCCTTTAAAAGCAGGGCTTCATTGGCTCATGGCTTTAGAAGCTAGAAGGCTTGCATCCTTCCCAGGTTGAGATCTTCTGGCTGACAGGCAATCTTTGAGTTTCAATGGGTTTTCCATCACATGGAAATGCATATGATGGATCTTCCCCTTTCTCCTCTGGGTTACATGTCTACTCCCAGCTTCTGGCTGCAACCTGTGCTCTCCATCTGACTTTTTCCTTATAAAGGATTCTAGTAATCCAGATTAAAGCCCAACCTGATCTAGTTGGCTACACCTAACTGAAGTAGCATCTTGAAGGAATCTTATTTACAACTGGTCCACACCCACTGGAATGTGGACCAAGAGCAGGAACATGCCCAGTTCAATCCCCCACAGTAAGTCACTTTCAAAACCAGATAGAATAGTCATTTTCCACTTTATATTTCAGATCTAGCATCATGCACTGAGAAAATGTAGACTATAAGGAAGAAATAACACTAAAGGGAAGCCCTCAAAGATAATTCCATCATCCATAACACTAGGTGCTTCCTGGCATTATGACTAATAAAACTCAGCTAAAAACATGTTCTAAATATTTTTATGTGCAAAAAATAGAAAATTGTAATAAAATAATGGCTGTTATTTCAAACCATAGCTATAAAATGCCCCCGGGACAAAAAATGCCTAATTATGAAATAAAATAACTTTTGTATCCCTCAGGCAATGTTTTCAAACTATTGCTCTCTCCAAAGTAGTCACTATAATTAGCCCAATTCCCCAGAAGAAATGAAAGTGTGGGGGAATTCATTTAAGGCTGTAGCTCAGGGCTGTGTCTTGGATCAAGACCAAACAGGCTATTAAAATGTCAGTGGGAAATGAGTGTGAGGAGCAGTGTTGCGGGTCAGAGGAAATTCTTCTATCAGGAATTACTCAATATTCCCTGGAACTAGCTTCTCTGGAGCCCCTTTCTTTGATTCATAACGCTCATGTGTTTGCTTTTCAGGAAGGTGAATTCTAGGGGGAGTTGGAGGACCTTTTTTGGGCTTTCATTTCCAACACAGGTTAGCCTTGTTGTCTCTCCATATCTCAGCTTTTCCAGTTCTCACATGGATTTAAAAGTGACTGTACCTATTTAGAAACATAAAGACTTGAAAAATCTAATGGAAATGTAGTGAAGGAAAAGCTTCAAGATATCTCCCGTGTTCCCTCTTGAGATATTTTAAAGTACTATAAATGATACCAGTAAGCATATTCTGAATCAAGTGGAGAGAAGGCATTTGGATTCAAGATGTCATCACTATAAGCCAAAGGGGACATTACTTTCCAAACATAGCTACGTGCAGGATACAGGAAGACCTCTCAGTGAGAGGATTATCTTGAAAAATCTGCATTTTGTTTTACAATTAACAGAGTAAATGGGCACTTTCTGAATTGTATGTAGTGTGGGTGCCTGCAGACATTACAGCATTTTCTTGTGTGTGTGTGATGCTTTGTTTAATACAAGGGAACAGTATGGATATGCATGTCTGACTCTCAGGTGCTCTCCAAGGTGATAAAATAGGATTTGGTTTGCTAGAATAGACATCCAATCAGACTGTGATGGTGATTGAAAATGTGTGGCTACCCTGGATTTGTGAATTCACAGAGATATAGTCCCTGGATTGCTCTACAGATTGCTCTTCAGCTTATGAGCCATGGAACTGTTCTCTTTCTTATTTTGCCATGACAGAGAGGTCACAAAAACCAGAAAAATCTAATTGGAGGTTCATCTTAGCCAAATGGAGACTAACAAATCCCTGAGGAGAACTGAGATAAATCTTTCTCTTCATTTGTTTATTTCTAATAGCCTTAGAGAAAAAAGGTTTATTGGCATCTCAGGGCACAATTAGTCTTACAGAAGCTATCAGTACAATAAAAATCTAATTGTAGAAGAGAAGTTAATTCATTTTACTAAGTGAGCATCTCCTCTTTTGCTTAACCATCCTACAAAATGACCACAAATAAGTCAATTGGAAAGTGTGAATATAGACTGGCTTGGAATTTATTTTCCTGATCATTCCAAATTGGTACTTATTTGAAAAACTCTTTCCATATGATGTGATTGTTGTGAAAACCGTTCGTATAGAGTTCTTTTTGGTTCACTTTCCTGCTCTTGATTAGGTTTAGGGAGGAGTGCAGAAATTAGGAAAAGCTTGTGACTAGCTTCTATTTGATTTTTAAAAAAAATTCATACCTGACAGCAGACCTCTACACCCCGCTGTCTTAGAAATGTGTGTGTTTTTGAAATCAGAAACAGGAGTGATAAAGTTTGCAGCTGCCTAAGGTTGAAATGTTGAAGACTTAAGTGAAGAGGGCAGGTGTAAGAAGGAAAAGATAGGGAGGAACCAAAAGATATCATTGAACAGGACTGGCTGGCTGTTCTGGCTGAGAGCAAAGCAAAGGCAATTCCAGGACTTTGTGTTTGTGGGTACCTGAGAGAATAACATTGCATTAATACAATAGGGATGTTTGAGAAGCACCTTGTTTCAAAAGAGTGGAGGTGAGGTGGAGAAAAGATATATAGTTTAATCTACATTTGTAGGTTAAACTTTCGCAGTATCCAGTGTTCCATAATGACCACAAAGTTTCACAATGTACCAATTGGTAATGGAGATGCTATCTCTCTCAGTGAGTTGTTGTGACAACTACAAAAGAAAATAAACATAAAGTGCTTGGGGAAAATAATAATCATCATCAGCCTCATAGAAATGATGTTAAGCAAGTATTGAACAGTTGCTCAGCACCAGATCTTGTAATATTTTTGCATTTAATTTAATTCTCCAACAGCCCTATAAGTAGGTGCTTATCTTCTTTTATAGATGAGGAAGCTGAGGTATAGAGGGAGGTGAAGCAACCTGACTGAGGTTATGTTAAGTAGCAGAGCTCAGACTCAATTTAGATAGTCAGGCTCCAGGATTCAGCTGTCTTCCGTAGTCTCCTGGGCAGAACTAGAACAGAACTAGGGAGCAGTAACAAATTTTCAATTATCAAGCGTTCTTAGCCAACAGCCCAGCATAGCATATCAGTTAGTAGATCTCATGAATTTGAGGCTTGTCAGAGGATCCTGGGAAAGCCAGTAGGTCTATGAGCATGAAGACATGTGGTCAATTTTTTAGAATATCCATGAACAAAGGGGTCACAGGAACCAAATAATTATTTCAGTTCTCTTGACATCAATTCTTTCGACAAATGTTTATTGAGTAGTTACCACAGTGCTAAATGTAATGGGGCATTTGATGGTGAAAAAGAAAATCCCTTCTCTATACAAGCTTACTGTGTAGTGGGAAGGAGAGATGAGTGGAAATGCAAGTACAACTATGGTGCAGCAATTTCTAGGTGGCGGTAAGCACCAAGAGTGTATAAGCAGTGTCGTCTAACTCTGTTTTAGGAGAGTCAAGGATAAAGCTTTCTGGAAGGAGTGTGGTAATATCTGTAACTTGTAGGATAAATAGATTAATGTGAAAAAAAATGAGAAGGGAAGTGGAGAAGTGAGAGAGAATGAATTGTGTGTGTGAAACTGCAAATCGTTCAATATGGCCAAAAGTTACAACTTGGTGGTGGTGGGGCTGAGCTTCAGATAGAGACAAAGATGGAGAAGTAAGCAGTGGCTCTATCATGACAGCCTTCTTGGTCATAATGAAGAGGATATTTTTCTTGAGGGCATTGGAAGCTATTGTGATTCAAGCACAGAAGTGCAGTGGCCCAGGGGAGTGCTTGTGATAGATCTGAAGCATAAAGACATGCTGGTCTGGTACTAATCTTGAAGGGCCTTTGCAGGATATATTACTAATTATACCAAACATATTGAGCACCCATGGCATATATAGGGCTTCTAGACTCTATAATACGTAAATCATTAGTGTGGCCTTGTTTTCTAATCAGTGCAATTTTATTTTGGTGCAAATTATACAATTGAAGGAGAAATTATACAATTGGATTTTTTTCACTACATAAACCACCAGTTATTTGTCCAGGAAGGAGTGCACTTGATTTATAGTCTTGCTTGTGTTCACTGATGCTGGGACAAGTGATTAACCATGGGAGGCCTCAATTTTCTTATCTGTTATATGAAAAAGTTGAAGTAGATGATCATTGAAGTTTTCTCTAAGCTCTGAATTTTGCCTACTTTGATTTGAAACGTTTTTTAAACATTCCAACAGTCATGTGGAAAGAGAATGATTTTTTACAACATGCTGTTCTGTCTTTATGCTTCTCCCTCTCATTTCTGGATGGTTTCATTGGTAATTCTTATTGCAGAAAGGGGATGAAATTATAGTAAGTGGTTCAAGCTAAAATCGATTTAGAGACCACCTTGTCTGTATGCACCTCTTGCTGATGAAGGCACCGAGGCTCCCTAATTTTGTAGCTTGTTCAAATTCCAGCCTTGAGTCAGCACAGAGTCAAACCCAGGCTTGTGACCCTCACCCGGTCCTCTTTCCACTCTGTTGCGCTTGGTTCACTTTCCTCACTTCTCCCTACGCGGTGTAGGGTGACGTCCTAGGAAATGAGTTGGGAAGGGAGTTGGGTACAATGGAAGATTTCAGATGTTCTTAGGCTGAAGTGTCTGTATCACTGCTGATTAGGACTGCTGCTCATTTTCTTTTCTTCAAGAAATGTATTTTTTGTTGTTGTTGTTGTTGTTCCTTATTCTTCTTGAGTGATTCCTCTTTTTGTGCTGAGATTTTCCTAAATGATTTTTTTTTTAAATTTCCTTTTCTCCTCTCCCCACCCCCAGTGCTCTTGCATCAGTTAACTAAGTGGATTTCCTTCTTAGTTTAAGAAGTTGGCAGACACCAATGTGTAGCCTTTAGATAGCCAGCTAATTAAGGGGAAAGCAAGTGTGGATGGGTCTATTCAGCCTGTAAATAAGTGCCAAAAATTAAAGTTATTGGTCTGTGAGTGCTAGCAGGTGGAAGAACTGTTTTATACCTTTAATAGACGTGGGAAAAGGAGGGGGGGTTACAGGGATTTAAAGGTAGGGAAGAAAAAAAAATGGATTTTATGGCTAAAACGTCTTCAAAAGAGAATGTGTTTATTTCTAAATTGTTGTCTTGTTTGGGATTAATCCTAAAGATATATAACTGCCTGGCCTAAGGGGTAATATTCCCTGAATAGGCCTTCATGTAGTCTATGGCCTGGGCAGAAATAATTCATGGTCCCAAGCTGATACTTTACCAGCATAACTCATGACTAACTGTAGGCATAAGGATCTTGGGCACTTCTGTGATTTTGTTTCTCCATTTCTTACATATGCTCAAATGCCCAGAGTTCTCTATCTGCGAAAACCTCTCACTTAAAGGTGGAGATAAAAGAAAGATCTATTGTTGCACTACATAATGCATTACTTACAGAAGCGATTTGGAAATAAAATTTATATGGGAAATGAGTTCCTGGCTACATAATGCTTTACTTAAAGAAGTGATTTGGAAATAAAATTTATATGGGGAAATGAGTTCCTGGGAGCATACTTCTTCCTTTATCATTTCTTTATCCTTCCTGATTTTTTCCCCTTTCTTTTTTCCTTCCTTTATGCTCAATAATTTATTTTAGCATTTCTTAACTGAAGGACATTATTCAGTGGGGTGGTATGGCAGAAGACCACAAAAGCTTCTTATATTACACATTCAAAATACATTAATACCCGGCTGAAATGCTAACCCACACAATAGAATAATTACAGTTTATCTTCATTGAAATTGTACACATGGCTTTGTGATCATGCTCATTAATTTAGCTCCAAATGAAGCAAAATTATTCTGCCTGGCTGCTGAGTTAATTTATGTGATATTAGCAAAGAAAAGTTTAATAAAGTGTGATGGAAAATGAGATTACAGAAGGGCAATTAGGGCCAAAGGCAGAGGGTCACCCATCTCTCTAGGCTTTCTGGTCCTTTTGTCTGCAAAGAAGATGATTCATGTTGGTGCAAACATTAGTCTACTTTAAGACTGCAGCTTGGAATGTCTTGATTGACATTCTGAAGCATCTTCTTCATGACTATTTTGGGTGGGGGCATAATGCCCCAGGATGTAGTTGTTTTTGCTTGGGACTATTCAAATATCCAGGTGAAAAACCACAACAGCTCTCCTACTGATATGAGGCTAAACTCTCAGCAGAATGGAAAAAATGCTGTACCATAGTAGGTGACATTTTTTAGGAGCTTGAGCATCTACAAGTAAAGTGTGTGTTTCAAGCAGATAAAAAAAGTCTTTTTTTAAAAATTGTCACCATGATTTTCTAGTAGTGCTGTAATATATATGCATGATATATCTTAGAGAAAACTACCCATTGCTTTCTACCTTATTTTAGTCCATTTCAAGGTGTTCTAAGATGGTAAATAGTTTCAGTTTTGTGATCAGTGGGGCAACAGTTTGTCTTACATGACAAAAGGATGATTATATTCCTATACATGGAAATGAGACCCATTTTGATTCTATATGCCCTTTGAAAGCAGGCACCCACAAAAGTTACTGTCCTTCATTTGCTAAAAATTTCGTATCTGCAAGAGAAAAAAGTAGATTTGATCCAAGTGAATTGGAATAGGCCATCACTGGTCTAAATTCTGGAGATGTAAAGATAAGACATTCCTTTACTAATTACCTCAATCTAATACATTGAGGAAAAAGATGTGTAATTAACTAACAAAAATCTAACTCTGCCACAAGCCAGGATGGGGTTCAAATGACCAATAAAGGATAAAAGAAAAATACTTAAATTTTAAGGGGCAACAAGGACAAGCTTCATGAAGAAGATGATCTTTGAGGAAGACTTGGACTTTGATAAGCAGAAGAGATATAGAAATTTGGGGCAGAGAACGGTGAGGTAAAGAGGTGAAGTGGTGAAGTAAGGAGCTGGCATGGGGCTGGGGTGTAGGGTCCTGGGGCAATAATGAGAGAGAACCTTGGAAAGGTAGCTTGGTATAACACTGTAGGACTCTTATAAGCTGGACTGAAGATTTTTACTTGATTTGTAGGCAAGGGGGGATCTTTGAAAGTTTGTGAGTGGATTGGTATCATCAATGATAAAAGAAGTAGATGAGAGAAGGGACATATTGGAAACTGAGAGGTCATTAGAAGATTGTGGCAACCATCCAGGCAAGTGGCAATCAATGAATAAACTAGGAAGATGTCAGTGGGAATGATAACAAGGAGGCTGTGGGAATGATAACAGGAGAACCACACATAACTGGTTGGATGCTGGGACAGGGGAAAGGAGAAGGAAGAGATTGTGGTGCCTTTAAAAGAAACCAAAATGAAGAGTGGATTGTGGAGTGAAGGTAAATTCAGTTTTACACTTACGGATTTTAAGGTGCTTCTGGAACATTTAGCAAAAGATGTATAGCAGTCAGTTGGAAGTTCAGGGTTAGAACTATTTGGAGAACTTGAGCTAGAGGGACACTTTGGAAGGTCAAGCACATATTGATAGTCATGGAAGGTATGGAACTGGGTGACATTGCTGAGGGAGAATGAGTAGAGAGTGAGAGGAAAAGAAAATGATACAACTTTAGTGGGGGGTGGGGTAGAATTTATTCATTTAGGGTAAGGAGGAGAAATTGAAGGACACAGAGGAGTAATCAGAAACAGAGGAACCTGAGGATGATGTAAATGAGTGAACTGTAGGAGGGAGAATTTTGAGAAGGATGAGTTCAACAGAGTCAAATGCAGCAGGGTGGCTGACTAGGAGGACAGAAAGATGACTTTTGAACTTAGTGCTCAGAAGGTCATTGAAATAGCAGTTTCTCTGCAATGAAGGAGACAAGAAAACCGACTGCAAGCTGTCTAGGAAAGGACTGGAATGAGGAAGTAGAGCAGTGGGTGCAGGGTGCTACCCTCTCGAGGTGAACAAAAGAATGCTGAGATCAACTTAGAACAAGGATCTTTTGAAATGATAGTAAATATTTGTGCCTTCTCTGATAGATTTTCACTGAAGTCCCCTACTCCTTTGTGCCAAACACATTCCATCATTTATCCTCCATAGTTAGGATTTTCTGATGTAGGGGGGTCATTCCTCAGTGGGAAACCTTTCCTTTCTTCATATACTGGCCATGAATATCCTTCTTCTATTAAAGGACTTCAATTTTACATTGACACTTTGCCTTCCTACCATGTTTCTGTGGAATGAATTAACAGCTGCTACCATTTATAAGGTTGGGTCATGATTCTGGGAGATGGCAATCCACACATATAGTTGCAGCAAAGAGGTAGGAGTACATTGAGCTGCCACATGAAAATATTGAGCCATTAGCCCAAGAAGCAGATTTCAACACCCCTTGGAATCTTTGCCTTGATAATTTCCCTTCTAGCCATTGGACCTCTTCACACCTCACACTATTTTTTGCCCCTTAGCTCTATTTATCACAAGAACCAGGTGTGAAGAGGGAGAGGAAGGAAGATGTGAAGTAAAAGAATCAAGCGACATAGATAGAATAGAGCTAGTGCACAATGGACATTCATTTGACAAAGCTTTACTTTTTATTTTCTATGAATGTAATGAATGTTCATTACCACCTTTCCCTTCCAATTTTACCCCTCTATTGGTGATGCCTTTCTTTAATACTAATTTCCTTAGTGCAGAAACATACAATATCCGGAATTCAAATAATATATTAAGTCTTTGTTCCCTCAACTCCAAAATTAAGCAGCAATCATTTTAGACACTATATTTTTACTTTAACCCTTTGGGATATTTCCTCTTTTATCCCTATCAGTGCCATAATTTAGGCAATCATTGGTTTGGTTCAAGGCATTTAAAAAACAAGATCCTTTTTTACACACCAAAGAGTATATGAAGTTCCAAATATTCTCTCAGACATTATAAGATCACTTGGGGGGAAAGTGCTGCTTCAGCAGAAATATTGTGGCTGTCACTGATTTGTGGAGACATCAAAGGAAATGAAGGGAGACCAAAGGCTGAATAAAGAAATCATTTCAAGTATAAGTAATCCCAAGAACAAAGTTTTGTTTGTTTATAGTTTCCACAATTTTAGTAAGTTAGTGCCTGGGGTTTTTCCTTGGCCCCTTCTGTTTGTGTACAATTATCTTGAGACTGATTTTCTAGCAAATAGTATGCTCAAAATTGAGAGTAATTCATGAGAAGGTATTTACTCAGTGACTCATTAAAACTGCATTCCCATTTCTACTAAGCCATAAAGTTTTGGTGTTCTATGTAAACTGTTTGGCGTAGCATTTTATATTGTTATTTTTTTCTACTTTGAAATATTTGCATTTAATGCCTATGAGACTTTGTCCTCTACTTCCTTTAAATTGTTAATCTTTAGTCTTAACTTTTGTTCTCTTAATACAAGGGACTTCCTCTTCCTCCTTCCCCTTCTTCTTTGAGCTCCAGTTCCCTCCCCCCTCCCCCTCCTAGAGCTAATGTAAAATTAGACACTCTTTGCCTTGCCGACTCATTGTTCTCTACCCAGCCTTCAGTTCCCCTTCTACTCCTTCTCTGATGTCTTCCTGCATAACCTTCTACCCTTGATTCTGATTCCCTTTACTCTTGCTTTCCATCTGGGAGCACATGATGAATAGTTTCCTACCCTTTTTTTTTTTCTTTTTTTAGAGAAGTTCTGAGTTTACAGAACAATCACGCATAAAATACAGGATTCTCATTTACCTCCTCACCACCAATACTTGCATTGGTGTGGAAAATGTGTTACAATTGATGGCAGCACATTTTTATAATTGTACTGTTAACTATAGTCCATGGTTTAATTTAGGGTTCATTGTTTGTGTTGTGCAGTTCCATGGATTTTTAAATACTTTTATACTGTTACCATATATATAATCTGACATTTCCCCCTTTTAGTTGTATTCAGATGTAGATTTCAGTATTGTTAATTGCATTCACAGTGTTGTGCTACCATCACCATCATCCATTACCAACATATTTCCATCGCTCCAAAAAGGAACTCTGTACACTTTAAGCCTCAACTTTCCATTCCCTATCCCCACCCTATCTCCTGGTAAACTATATTCTAGGATCTGACTCTATGCGTTTGCTTATTCTAATTGTTTCAAATTAGTGAGATCATACAATATTTGTCCTTTTGTGTCTATCTTATTTCATTTAACATGGTATCTTCACGTTTCATCCATGTCGTATCAGGACTTAATTTCTTTTTGTGGCTGAATAATATTCCATTATATGTACATACCACATTTAGTTTATCCATTCATAGGTTGATGGATATTTGGGTTGCTTCCATCTTTTGGCAATTGTGAAAAATGTTGCTGTTAACATCAGTGTGAAAATATCTGTTCAGTTCCCTCCTTCGAATTCTTTAGGGTATTAACTAGTAGTAGGAGGGTGGGATTATATGGTGGTCTATACTTAGCTCTCTGAGGAATGGCCGAACTCTCTTTCACAATAACTGCTCCATTTTACATTGCCATAAGCAATGAATGAGTGTTCCTATTTCTCTGCATCGTTTCTAATGCTTATTCTTATCTTCTTTTTTTTCTTGGTAGTAGCCATTCCAGTGGATATAAAATGGTATCTCATTATGGTTTTGATTTGCCTTTCCCCGAAGGCTAATGATAATGAGCATCTTTTCATGTGTTTTCTGACCTTTTGTATATTTCGTTTGGAGAGATGTCTGTTCAAGTTTTTTGTCCATTTTTTAATTGGGTTGTCTTTTTGTTAAGTTGAAGGATTTCTTTATATATTTTGGATATTAATTTTTTTCAAGTATGTGGTTTCCAAATATTTCTACCATTGGGTAGGTTGTCATTTTACTTTTATGATAAAGTCTTTGAGGAATGAAAGTTTTTTATTTTGATGAGGCTTCATTTATCTGTATTTTCTTCTGTTGCTTGTCCTTCAGATGTAAAGTCTAAGAAATCATTGTTTAACACAAGGCCTGAAGATGCGTCCCTACATTTTCTTCCAGGTGTTTGATAGTTCTGGTTCTTATGTTAAGGTCTTTGATTTTTTTATATGTTTTATATGTGAAGTGGGGGTCCTCCTTCTATTTTTTTTTTGCAAATAAAGATCCAGTTTCCCCAGCACCATTTGTTGAAAAGACTATTATTTCCCAATTGAGTGGTCTTTGCAACTTTGTTAAAAATCAAATGGCCTCAGCAAGTGAACTCACCGTCCTCCTCCCTCTATGTGGGACATGACTCCCAGGGGTGTAAATCTCCCTGGCAATGTGGGACAGGACTACTAGGATGAGCCGGGACCTGGCATCATGGGACTGAGAAAGCCTTCTTGACCAAAAGGGGGAAGAGAGAAGTGAGACAAAAAGTTTCAGTGGCTGAGAGATTTCAAACAGAGTTGAGAGGTTATCCTGAAGGTTATTCTTATGCATCATATAGGTATCCCTTTTTAGTGTCTGGTGTACTGGAGTGGCTGGAGGAAAGTTCTTGAAACTGTTGAGTTGTGTTCTAGTAGCCTTGATTCTTGAAGATGATTGAATAATTATATAGGTTTTAAAATGTGACTGTGTGAAAGTGAGAACCTTGTGTCTGATGTTCCTTTTATCCAGAGTGTGGATAGATGAGTAAAAAAAATAAGGATAAAAAATAAATAACAGGGAGGATAAAGGGTAAAAAATTGGGTAGATTGAAATACTAGTGGTCAGTGAGAGAGAGGGAAAACAGGTGTGTGATGTATGAGTTTTTTCTTTTTTTCTGGAGTGATGCAAATGTTCTAAAAATGATCATGGTGATGAATACACAACTATGTGACAATATTGTGAGCCATTGATTTTATACTATGGGTGGACTATTTGTGTGTAAAGACTTCTAAACAAAAATATGGAAAAAAAAAAGGATACTCAGTAAATGATACCAATATGCAGATTTTTAAAAGGCACACAAACCTACTCTATTATCTATATGTGTTTGAGTGTGGGTGTGTATAGATATGTATGGATATTTGTATAAGTATGTATACACACACAGAGATTCAAAATTATCCATAAATATAGGTCAATTTCAGAAGCATGGTTCTCTGGAAGAAGAGGGAGAAAGGAGTTAAGAGGAGGGGAGCTTTAGCTTTAAAAATGTAATGTTTTATGTATTTTTTAAATGTCTGAAGCAAATATGGTAATTGTCAACAGTAAATTAGGTATGGAATATAAGATTATCTATTTTGCTATTACTGTATTTTTCTTTTTGCAGTATTCAAAGGTATTTTATCCTGAGAGAAGAAATAAAAAAGAAAATATTTCAAATACAGGATTAATTATTCTATTAAGCCATGTTTGAAGGGTATTTTTTATTTTTATTAAAAAATTTTTTTTAAAGTTCTTTTAAGCACAATTGATAAGCTCAGTGTCTGTGATATTCTAAGTTTGGGTTAGAACAGTGCTTTTGAAACTGCAGGTTGTAACCCAGTATTGCTTGTGAAATCATTTAAGTATTTTTAAAATAAAGTACAATAGAAGGAAAATATCAAGAAGCATTGCAAAAAAATCAGTTGGCCAGAAATGTAATAGCTGATTTCTGAGTTTTCAGTTCTACTCTGTTGGTCTATATGTCTGCCTTTGTGCTAGTACAATGCTGTTTTTGTTACTGTAGCTTTGTAATAAATATTAAGATCAGAAAACATGAGTTCTCCAACTTCATTTTCCATTTTCAAGCTATTAGAGGCCCCTACCCTTCCATATAAATTTGATGATTGGCTTCTCCATTTCAGCAAACAAGGTTGGAATTGTGATTAGGATTGCATTGAATCTATAAATTGCCTTGGGTAGTACTGACATCTTTATTTTATTTTATTTTTTCATGAGCAGGCACCCGGAATCAAACCTGGGTCTCCGGCATGGCAGGTGAGAACTCTGCCTGCTAAGCCACTGTGGCCTGCCTGAGTAGTATTGACATTTTAATGATCTTCCAATCTATGAACGTGAAATATTCTTCCTTTTATTTAGGCCTTTTAAATTTATTATAGCAGTGTTTTGTAGTTTTCTGGGTACAAGTTTTTACATCTTTGGTTAGATTTATTCCTAGATATTTGTTTCTATTAGTTGCTATTGTGAATGGAATATTTTTCTTGATTTCTTCTTGTGATTGTTCATTGCTTGTGCATAGAAATACTACTGATTTGTGAATATTGATCTTGTACACTGCCACTTTGCAGAATTCATTTATTAGCACTAGTAGCTTTGTTGTGGACTTCTTCAGAATTTTCTGCATGTACTATCATATCATCTGTAAATAGTGAAAGTTTTCTTTCCTTCTTTCCAGTTTGGGTGGCTTTTATTTCTTTTTCTTGCCTAAATACTCTGGCAAGAACTTCCAGTAGAATGTGGAATAACAGGGGTGATAGTGAGCATTCTTCTCTTGTTCCTGATCTCAGGGAAAGGTTTCAGTCTTTCACCAAGTAGGATGTTGGCTGTGGGCTTTTCATATATGCCTTTTATCATGTTAGGGAGGTTTCCTTCTCTTTTTATTTTTTGAAGTGTTTTGATCAAGAAAGTGTGTTATATTTTTTAAAATGCCTTTCATGTGTCTATTGAGATTTTCATGTGTTTTTTTCCCTCTTATTTTTGTTAATGTGGTGTATCACATTAATTGATTTTCTTCTGTTGAAATAACCTTGCATTGGAGGGATAAATCCCACTTGATCATGGTGTATAATTCCTTTTAAATGCTGTTGGAGTCGGTTTACTAGTCTTTTGTTGAGGTTTTTTGCATCTATATTCCTAAGGGATTTTTGGTATGTAATTTTCTTTCTTTGTGGTATCTTTATCTAGCTTTAGTATGAGGGTGATATTGGCCTTGAAAAATGAGTTAAGGAGTATTCCCTCCTCTTCAATTTTTTGGAAGAATTTGAGCAGAATTGAAATTAAATCTTAGAATATTTGGTAGAATCCCCCTTTGAAGCCATCTGGTCCTGGACTGCACTTTACTGGGAGGTTTCTCATGGCTGATACAATCTCTTTACTAGTAATTGGTTGTTGAGGTTCCCTATTTTTTCTTTTTCTGTAATGCAACTTTATTGAGATATATTCATACACCATACAATCCATCCAAAGTAAACCATCAGTATCATCACATAGCTGTGCATTTATCACCACAATCAATCCATTTCAGAATGTTTTTTATTACACCAAATTTTTTTTAATATGAAAGAAAACCCCAAACATCCAATATCCATTACCCTGCCCTTCCCCATTGTTGACCTTTACTCTTGCTGGGGGACATTTGTTACTGTCAATGAAAGAATATTAAAATATTACTGTTACCTATAGTCCATAGTTTACAATAGCTATATTTCCCCCCATAAAACACTCTATCATTAATTCCTTGTAAAGGACACTCTATCATTAATTCCTTGTAAAGGTGTTATATGCTTATTCTGGTTCATGAGAGAATGTATTTGTAGCACTAATCACAGTTATCTTCCACCGCAAGGTTTACTGTGTTATACATTTCTATATTAACCTCATGACATGCATGGCTCTAAATAACCCCTTTCAACCACATTCACATACCATTCAGCTCTATTAGTTAAACTCACAATAAAGTGCTACCATCACCTCCATTTCCAAATGTTTAAGTTCAACCTAATTAAAAAGTCTACATATATTAAGCAACCACCCCCCATTCTCTAGTTTATTCTATCTCCTGGTAACCTGTATTCTAGATTTTATGACTATATAGTTTACATATTATAATTAGTTCATATTAGTGAAATTATACAATATTTGTCCTTTTATGTCTGACTTATTTCACTCAGCCTAAGGTCCTCAAGGTTCATTCATGTTGTCACATACTACAGGACTTCATTCCTTTTTACTTGAATAATATTTCATTGTATTTATATACCACATTTTGTTTATTCATTTATTAGTTGATGGACAACTCGAGTTGCTTCCATCTTTTGGTAATTGAAAATAATGCCACTATGAATATTGGTGTGCAAGTTACTGTTTGTGCCTCTTCTTTCAGATCTTCTGGGTATATACCAAGTAGTAGGGTTGTCGGATTGTAAGACAAGTCTATATTTAGTTTTCTGAGGAACTGACAAACCATCTTCCAAGTGGCTATACCATTTTACATTCCCATCAGCAGTGAATAAGTGTTTCTATTTCTCCATATCCTCTTCAACATTTTATTTTCTTGTTTGTTTAATAGTGACCATTCTAGTGGATCTGAAATGGTTTCTCATCATGGTTTTGATTTGCATTTCCCTAATAGCCAGTGATGTTGACCATGTTTCATATGCTTTTTGACCATTTGTATTTACTCTTTGGAAAAATGCCTATTCATGTCTTTTGCCCATCTTTTAATTGGGTCTTTTTATTGTTGACTTGAGGATTCTTTATATATACTGGATATCAACCCTTATCACCTTTATTTGTCACCTTTTGACAAAGACCTTTGATGCACAGAACTATTCAATCTTGAGGAGTTCTCATTTGTCTATTTTTTTCTTTCATTGCTTGTGTTTAGATATAAGATTAAGAAACTACCTCCTTTCGGGATTGAAAATATTTACCTATTTTTCTTCTAGGAGTTTAATGATACTGGCTCTTATATTAAGGTCTTTGATACATTTTGAGTTAATTTTTTTATAGGACGTAAGAGAGAATTCTTCTTCCATTCTTTTGTTTACAGATATTCAGTTCTCCCAACACGACTTATTGAAGAGACTGTTGTTTCCCAGTTGGGAGCCTTGTCATCAATCAATTGCCTGTGCATCTGAGTGTCTATTTCTGAACTCCCAATTTAATTCCAAAAATTAATATGTCTATCTTTATGCCAGTAGCTGGCTATTTTGATTTGATGGCTGTGCTTTATAGTATGCTTTAAAGTCAGGAAATGTGAGTCCTCCCACTTCTTTTTCTTTTTAAAGATGTTTCTGGCTATATGAGACCTCTCTTCCTTCAAATTAAATTTGATAACTAACTTTTCCATTTCTACAAACTAGGTTGTTGGAATTTTTATTGGTATTGTATTGAATTTGTAGATCAATTTGGGTAGAATTTTACCTTAATGACATTTATTCTTTCAATTCATGAACATGGAATGTCTTTCCATTTATTTAGGTCTTCTTTGATTTGTTTTAGCAGTGTTTTCTAGTTTTCTGTGTACAGGTCCTTTACATCCTTGGTTAAGTTTATTCCTAGATATTTGATTTTTTTAGTTGCTATGGTAAGTGGAATTTTTTTCTTAATTACCTCCTTGGATAGCTCATACTGCTGTATAGAAACCCTACTGATTTTTGCATGTTAATCTTGTATCCTGCCACTTTGCTGAACTCATTTATTAGCTCAGGTAGCTTTGTTGTAGTTTTTTTGAGTTTTCTAAATATAGGCTCATGTCTGCAAATAGTGACAGTTTTGCATCTTCCTTTCCAATTTAGATGACTTTTATTTCTTTTTCTTGCCTAATTGCTCTAGCTAGAACTTTTAGCACAATGTTGAATAACAGTGGTGACAGTGTGCATCCTTGCCTTGTCCCTGATCTTGGAAGGAAACCTTTCATTCTTTTATCATTTAGTACAATGTTAGCTATGGGGTTTTCAGATATACCCTTTATCATGTTGAGGAAGTTTCCTACAATTCCTATCTTTTGAAGTTTTTTTTTTTTTAACAAAAAAGGATGCTGGATTTTGTCTAATGCCTTTTCTGCATTACTTGAGATGATCTTGTTTTTCCCCTTTCCATTTGTTAATGTGGTGTATTATATTAATTAATTTCTTGTGTTGAACCAGGTTTGCATACATTGGATAAAACCCACTTGGTAACAGTGTATAATTCTTTTAATGTGCCATTGGATTCAATTTGCATGAATTTTATTGAGGATTTTTGCATTTATATTCATTAGAGAGATTGGTCTACAGTTTTCTTTTCTTATAGTATCTTTAGCAGGCTTTCATATTATGGTGATGTTGGCTTCATAGAATGAGTTAGGTAGTGTTCTCTCTTCAACTTAATGGAAGAGTTTGGGCAACTTAATGGAAGAGTTTGGACAGGAATGGTGTTAGTTGTTCTTGGAATGGTTGGTAAAATTCACCTGTGAAGCCATCTACTCCTAGGCTTTTCTTTGTTGAAAGGTTTTTGATAGCCAACTTAATCTCTTTATTTGTCATTGGTTTGTTTAGGTCTTCTATTTCATCTCAAGTAAAGTTAGGTTGTTTGTGTCTTTCTAGAAAATTGTCCATTTCATCTAAATTGTCTAATTTGTTGGCATGCAGCTGTTCATAATAGCCTCCTATGATTTTTATTTTTGTGGGCTCAGTAGTAATGTCTTTCCTCTCATTTCTGATTTTATTTATTTACATCTTCTCTCTTTTTATCTTATCAGTCTGGCTAAGCATTTGTTAATTCTCTTGATTTTCTCAAAGAACCAGCTTTTGGTTTTATTTATTCTCCCTCTTTTTATTCCCCTCCCTTTCATTTATTTCCAGTTTAATATTTGTTATTTCTTTTCTTCTGCTTGTTTTGGGATTAGTTTGCTGTTCTTTCTCTAGTTTCACCAGTTGTTCAGTCAGGTCTTTGGTTTTAGCTCTTAGCATAGGCATTTAGGGCTATAAATTTCTCTCAGCATCACCTTCACTGTATTCCATTAGTTTTGTTTTGTTTGCATGGGCAGGCACTGGGAACCTGTAGTTTTGATATGTTGTGCTTTCATTTTTCTGTCTCTTGAGATATTTACAGATTTCTCTTGCAATTTCTTTTTTCATCAATTTCTTCTTAAGTCAGTTAAGGTGGTTTGAATGTTTCTAAGAATTTGTCCATTTCAACTAGATTGCCCAATTTATTGTCATATAGTTTTTCATACTGTTCCTCTTACAGTTCTTTTTATTTCAGCTGGGTTGTTAGTAATGACTTTTGTTTCTGTTCTCTTTTTTGTCAGTCTAGCTAAAGGTTTGTCAATTTTATTGATGTTTTCAAAGAGCGATCTTTTAGTTTTTAATTCTGTTTTTTTTCCTATTTCTATTCATCAACACTATAATGTTGTTATTTCCTTCAATCTGCTTGTTTTGGATTTAGTTTGCTCTTCTTTTCTAGTTCTTCCAGTTTTGAGGTTACATCTCTGATTTGAAGTCTTTTTCTTTTTTAATGTAGGCATTTAGTGTTTAAATTTCCCTCTCGGCGATGCCTTTGCTGCATCCCATAAGTTTTGGTATGTTGTGTTTTCATTTGCATTCACCTCAAGATATTTACTAACTTTGCTTCTGATTCCCCCCCACCCATTACTTGTTTAAGAGTATGTTGTTTAATTTCCACAAATTTGTGAATTTTCCCTTTCTCCCTCAGTTATTGATTTCTAGCTTAATTCCATTTTGGTCAGAGAATATACATTGTGTGATTTCAATGTTTTAAAATGTATTGAGGGTGGCCCATGGTGGCTCAGCAGGCAGAGTTCTCGCCTGCCGTGCGAGACCTGGGTTCGGTTCCCGGTGCCTGCCCATGTGAAAAAAAATTTATTGAGACTTATTTTGTGATCCATCCTATGGTTTATCCTGGAGAATGACCCATATGCACTAGATAAGATTGGGTATTTTGTTTTTGTGGGTGCAGTGTTCTATATATGTATATTAGGTCTAACTGCTTTAGTGTATCATTCGTGTCTTATACTTCCTTACTGATCTTCTGACTAGATGTTCTATCCATTATTGAGAGTGGTATGTTAAATTCTCCTACTATTAATGCAGAACCTTCAATATCCCCCTTGAAATCTGTCAGTATTTGCTCCATATATTTTGGGGCTCTGCTGTTACAAAAATTCATAAACAGTAAACAAATATTTGTAATCGTTACATCTTCCTGTTGAATTGTTCTCTTTATCGATATGCAATAACCATTTTTGTCCTTTGTAATTGTTTTTGACTTTAATGTCTGTTTTTCTGATTTACTATAGATACCCCAGCTCTCTTCACTACTTGCATAGTATATGTTTTCCATCCTTTCACCCACAACATACTTGTATCTTTGAAATTTTTTTTTACTTTTTTTTATTGTATAACATATATACAAAACAAAGAAAGAAAAAAGCAGTAGTCTTCAAAGCACTCTTCAACAAGTGGTTGCAGGAGAGATCCCAGAATTTTTCATGGGCTATCATACCACCATCTCAGATTTTTCCTTTTAGTGGCTCTAGAACATCAGAGGCTAGAAGGAATATATATATTTTTATCAACTCTTTTTTTTCTTTTTTGTGAAAATTAACACACACACACACACACATATATAAGCAATAAATTTCAAAGCACAGTGCAACAATTAGTTGTAGAACAGATTTCTGAGTTTGATATGGGTTACAGTTCCACAATTTTAGGTCTTTGCTTCTAGCTGCTCTAAGATGCTGGAGACTGAAAGTAATATAAATATGATGATTCAGCAATCATATTCGTTTGTTAAATCCTCCTTCTGTGTATAATTCCACCATCACCTTTAATCTTTCTTCTACTCCTTAGGGGTATTTGGGCTATGATCATTCCAACTTTTTCATGTTGGAAGGGGCTGTCAGTAATAAGGGGTAGGGAGGTGGAACTAGCTGATATTCTGGAGAGGCTGGCCCCTTTAGGTTTCAGAACTTATCTGGTCCAGGGACCTGTCTGGATGTTGTAGGTTTCTGGAAAGTTTCCCTAGTACATTGAACCTTTGTGGAATCTTATATTTTGACCGACGTATTCTTTAGGATTGGCTGGCATGGTTGGTTGGATTTGGCAAATTATGATTGGTAACAGTGTCTAACTGAAGCTTGCATAAGAGTGACCTCCAGAGTAGCCTCTCGACTGTATTTGAACTCTCTCAGCCACTGATACTTTATTTGTTACACTTCTTTTCCCCCTTTTGGTCAGGATGGCATTGTTGATCCCACAGTGCAGGGCCAGACTCATCCCTGGGAATCATCTCCCACACCGCCAGGGAGACTTTCACCCCTGGATGTCATGTTCCACGTAGAGGGGAGGGCGATGATTTCAAATTACAGAACTGGGCTTAGAGAGAGTGAGGCTCTATCTGAGCAACAAAAGAGGTCCTCCAGAAGTAACTCTTAGGCATACTTATAGGTAGGCTAAGCTTCTCCACTATATACATAAGTTTTACAATGCATCTTTGAATTTAAGGCAAGTCTCTTGTGTGTAGAGCATATAGTGGGTCATGTCTATCTATTTATCTATCTATCTATATTTAGAAAGTGTTAAAGATTTCATCTTTTTTAAGCTTTCATCCAAATGTATCTTTTTTCCAATAAAAACATAAAAACATGCACATTGATGGTGTTGTTATAAAGAGAAACTAAGTAATAACTAAGCTTGTAAGTGAGCAATAATAATAACATAAACAAAAGCCTAAGAGTAGAGCTTTTTATTTTAGAGAATAATAATTCAGGTCTAAATTAATGAATGTTAATGAAAAGCTTTTATTTTTTCAAAGGTTGATAGATTTTTTAAAAAAACTAACAAATATTGTATAGACCTTTTGTGAGAAGAATTTTGATACAGTCAGAAGAAGCACAACATTCAAGGTGATCTTAATGCAGGCCACTTTGCCTTCTTAAAAGCAGTTATAATCCATGTAATTGCAATGACATTGTTTCTTAAAATTTAAAGTGAAAACATATCTATGATGTTCAAAATAAGTTACAAAACTTACATTTATTTTGATTTAGTTAGAAATTGTTTCTACGGGACTGATTATAAAAATTCAGAAATGGATAGCACAATACTACCTAATTGTAATACAATAATGTTAGCACACCGAATGAAGCTGAATGGGAGAATGATAGAGGGAAGAGGCCTGGGGGCACAAATGAAATCAGAAGGAAAGATATACGATAAAGACTGAGATGGATACAGATTGTGCAACAGGACTGGTTGTAAAAATTCAGAAATGGATAGCACAATATTTCCTAACTGTAGCACAACAATGTTAATACACCAAATGAAGCCAAATGTGAGAAGGATAGAGGGAGGAGGGCTGGGGCACAAATGAAATCAGAATGAAAGATGGATGATAAAGACTGAGATGGTATAATCTAGGAATGCCTAGAGTATATAATGATAGTGACTAAATGTGCAAATTTAAAAATGTTTTGCATGAGGGAGAACAAAGGAATGTCAATAATGCAGGGTGTTGAAAATAAATGGTAATTAACGTTTAAAAACTATGGCTTATGTGTGAGACTAAAGCAAAAAATATTTATTTGGTACAAAATTTATATTTTGACTAGTGCATTTCCTAATATAACTTATGTGGACAGCTTAATTGAACACCATAAGTACATGGAACCTTGAGTAGGACATGAGATTTTGTAGGTTTGTCCAGAGTGATGCCTCGATAAATCCCAACAGGATTTGAGAAGTGAATAAAAAAGTATTTGCAAAGTCCCCTTGGGGGAATGGTGAGAAAGGGGGAAAATTCAATTTCCCCAAGTGGGGAATTCTTGATATTCTCATAAGCAGTGTGGACAACCAAAGCAATAGGCTGAGCCCCCAATCTTGGGGTTTTTTCGTATGAAACTTAACCCCACAAAGGATAGGTCAAGCCTACTTAAAATTAGGCCTAAGAGTCACCCCCAAGAGAACCTCTTTTGCTGCTCAGATGTGGCTTCTCTCTCTCAGTTAACATGACTAGCAAACTCACTGCCCTCCCCTCTCTCTGTGGGACATGACTTTTTTAGTTAAGGCATAACAGAGAGGCTGGAGGGAAGTGCCTGAAAATGTAGAGCTGTGTTCCAGTAGCCATGTTTCTTGAAGATGATTGTATAATGATATAGCTTTCGCAATGTGACTGTGTGATTGTGAAAACCTTGTGTCTGATGCTTCTTTTATCTACCGTATGGGCAGATGAGTAAAACATATGGATTAAAAATAAATAAATAATAGGGGGAACAAATGTTAAAATAAATTTAGTAAATTGAAATGCTAGCTATCAGTGAAAGGGAGGGGTAAGGGGTATGGTATGTATGAATTTTTTTCCTGTTTTCTTTTTATTTCTTTTTCTGAACTGATGGAAATGTTCTAAGAAAAGATCATGATGATGAATATACAACTATGTGATAAAAAAAAGAATGCTCACATTGTATGTTGATTGGTTTTATTAATAAAAAATTTTAAAAAAGGAAAAAGAAATAGTTTCTAACTTTAGGACTGTTAAAATGATATTTAGCAAAGACATGGGATTTATCTTAATTTTGGTTTACAGGTAAAAGGAAATTAAAATTTGATATGAGAGCATTTTTCAAAATATTCACTTATGTCCCCATTCATATTTAAACCAATTGTTATTCCTGTGGAAATATGTGTATACACATATATATGAATATGTGCATACTAATTCACGTATACAATTCTTCAAAGGAGCAGCTTGAAATGGCTTACTCTCTCATTCTGGAGAAGCAGTATAACACCGTCAGACAAAAGTCCCATTTATTTTCTCTACTATGTTCATCATAATTCAATTGGTGTATTTCATCTGTCACTGATACAACAACTTTGCAACAAAAATCCATTAGCAGTAAGCAGAAATGTTATCTGAAAGGATTGGTAGACAAGTTTAAATTATAAAATTAGAGCAGATCACATTTTTTAAAAGCTTTTCTTCCATGGGATATATTGTTCCATGGCTGAAAATTGTGTAATTTGGGTCTTGGAATATAACTTTTGGTTTGAGGTGATGCGCGGTAATCCCATTAAAACAAATGAGAGTATAACAAACTCACTTAAGTCTGTACCTCACTGACTTAAAAATGGTGAATTTCTTGAAATAAGACAAGTGCAGAATGTTTTTTATAGTAGCTGGTACTGATCAAATTAGGTTAGACTTTGTTTTAAGTGTTAAAGAGTTCAACTTTAAATGGGACAAATATTGGTTGCTATATATTTCTTCACTGGAAATCTGTGCAAACCATTGAGCAGCACCTCTTAATTTAATCCAAATGAAAAGGACTAGAATACAGTGGAGATCTACCATGACAACATAAAAAATAACTTTTGGATTAAATATTTTGCTAAATCAGAGTAATAGGCAAAAGGCACATGCTAATAAATCTAGTTGGAATGTTTGATGACTCCTATTACCTCAATGTCCCTGGACTCTGGGTCCAATAAAGTTCACACTGATTCTTTTGATGTAAAATAACAGGAAATCTTAATGTTCTCAAGTAGGTATGGCACAGATTTTAGCTTAGCTAAAATCTTCAAAATGCTAGGCAATTTAATGGTCTGCTACAATGAATCAGAGCCATAATTTTATCTTAAACTTAATTCTTATATTTTTTATTCCTTTTTTTTGGAGAATACTAGGTGAGCAAATTAAACCATTTCAGTAAAATTGGAAATGGTCATTATTTTACAAATATAAAGTGAAATCAGCTAACAATGCAGTACAATACAGACATGCACTAAATAGAATTTTTTCCTCATGAACGTTGCTTGCCCCTTTCCTTGAATAGCTTGATACTTGAATACAATTTCATTGATTAACTTGAAGAAACTAAGCAAAAAGCAAAATATTACATAGTTGTAAGATCTTAAATGCATTAGTGATAAGAGTTTGCAACCAGTTAAGTTGTAAAAAAATTAAAAAAACAAACATAGTGGAATATGCTACAAATTAATGTTCATAAATACAACTACCTGAATTATATTACAGTAATAAATTATACAATCCTAACAATCTACAGTTAACATTAGTTCATGGAAAATACAAATTATAGCATAAACTCTATTTACTTTAACCTTTCCAACAATTTCACTTATAAAATTTGTAAAACCATATACTTGCACAAGACTCACTGCATGTAGGCTTTAGTCATTAATTCTGTTTTTTCAAAAGTTCAATCAACAAGGCTTTATTTACACTTATTAAATTCAGGAACAATTTGAAGTAATGCTTGTTGCCAATAATAGACAATGTAGTACATTCCACTGACTGGAGACAGCTACTTGTTTATTCTTTAATACCAACCCATAAGCAGCCAATTAAGATTCCATATATCTGTTTTTACATTTCCTTTCCTTCCAGTCATACGCATACTGGCAGACAAATCATTTAAGATCAATAATCATGGTAAAGTCTCCTTGAGGTGTAGTTTGGAATTCCCACAAAATTTGTTTCTTCTTCCAGAATCCATTGACTCATAGAATTCTATAAGCAATTTTAATTTTATTTTAAAACATTCATGAAACCATCTTGTCATATATGCTTGTTCTTTCAGGACATCTTTTTTATCTATATGATCAATATTAATATGAATATGAATTTTTGGGCATTCTTTGCAGAGAAATTCAGTCATGGATGGTGCTTATCTTCATTGGGGTTTATCATCCACAGTCTCTTCATAAACCACTGTTAACATCATAAATTGCATCAAAATAATTCTTCATAGAACCTAAAGCAACATGAGTTGTCTTTACTCTTGGTGTCAGCATATGTTCCAAAAATGGAAAGCCTTCCTGAATAGCAAATGTTTGACTAGCTGAAATGACTTTTGTTCCGGTTTGTACATTGTTCCCTCTGGAAAAATCACAAAAAACATTGGTGTGTCTGTGTTCATGCGGCTCTGCAGCTTGTTTCCCATTTCTTTTTCATTAAAATTTGATACTTCACCTTACATAGATTCCTCCATGTGGAGAAAAATAACACTCATACAATGGAAACCATTTTAAACCCATCTGTGCTGGTTTGAAAGAAGTATGCCCCCTAAGAAGAGCCATGTTTTAATCAAAATATCATTTCGTAAAGGTAGAATAATCTCTATTCAATACTGTATGTTTGAGGTTGTGATTGGATCATCTCCCTGGTTGATGTGATTTAGTTAAGAATGGTTGTTAAACTGGATTAGGGGATAACATGTCTCCACCCATTTGAGTGGGTCTTGATTAGTTTCTGAAGTCCTATAAAAAAGGA
>PVIY010005318.1:0-95476 GCA_004026745.1 Myrmecophaga tridactyla | reverse complement strand
TATGATAATATTAAGAATTACTGATTGTATATGTAGAATGGAATGATATATTAATGTTCTTTTGTTAAGTTTTTTAATTAATAAAAAGTTTAAAAAAAAAAATGAATTTGAAGCTGAAGTAGTTAGGGTAGCTAGGACTAAACACTGCCTCTCTGAGGATATCCATATTCTGTGGATTTTTAATAGCCAGTGTTAATTATGCATTGATGTATACCAAGCCCTTTACTCACATTATCTCATTTAATCTTCACAACAGCCCCAAAGTACTTACTCTTATTATCCATATTTCATAGTTGAAGAAACAGGCTGAACCCAGACTGTTAACTTTCCCAAGGTTGCAGTGTTGTGTAAGTTGTGTTGTGTCCATATCAGAAGTTCCCAATTCTTTTGGTTCATGTTGCTTGCCCTGGGTCGCTGAGCAGTTGTTTTTTGGACAGTGCACAAAGACCAGAAGAAATACCTGAGAGTTGCATCTGTGAAGTAATTAGGTCCAAACAACCTGGCACTTATTTCTGTTCTAACAACACAGTAGCTGTTTGAAAAAAACAATACATATAAATTGAAGAAAAAAAAACAGCATTCTTATTCCATTTTGAAATACCCACATTGCCTCTTTAGCACAACTGCCTAAAACCTAGCTTTTGCAAAGATATGGCATTATCTAAAGGAACGTAGTGAGAGCTAATTTTGAAGCTGTGAACTACCTTGAGTTAGTATTTGCACAGTGTCCAACAGATGTCAAATATTGCTGTGTTTTCCTAAAAAAATTTTAAAAGTGCACACACCTCGAGAACTGCAGGACAGTGTGGTTCCCTACACTAGGTGGTGAGCCCTTTGGCAGGCAGCCAGTTTCTCTTATTCATCCTTGTATCCTCACTCCTAGTATAGTGCCTGCACACAGAGCAGAGTTAGTGGAGGTCTGAATTGTTCCCAGCTCTTGGTTTCACCTTTCACTCTTTATAAAGATGATCTAGACTGTTCTGAGTCTCCCAGGAGTGACTTTTTTCCCCCCCCAACATTGTTGATTCCAAATTTCTTCTCCTAAGGATGAGCTCAAACTGGCTTCCAAGGGCCAGGGAAACCTAGGGTTACATCTCAAAGCCCCGTTTGGGCTAGCAAAGTCAAAAGCCTGTCCCTGCAAAGTCAAATCTTCTAGCAACCCCAGGGATCTCCACAGCTGTCCCTGAAAGCAGCGACTCCGACAGTCACACATGTTTGCCTCCAAGGCTCTGCTATAGCTCTTTGGGGAATGAGAGCAGGGAGGGAGGTGAGAAGCAGTTTGCAATTAGGACAAAGAGTGACTTTATCAGGAGTGTATGCTCTTGCATTTGATTTCCACAATCCTGATACATCAATAGGTTTATTTTGAATGGAGATAAGTATTGTCCATGAATCAGCTTCCCACGGTTCCACCCTAGGGATATGGCTCTCAGCAACCACCATTCATTCTCCTTTGAGATAGTCTTTATTCATCTTCCAGCAGCACAAAGTTCTCAACTGATTCTTGTTGGTCTGTCTTCTGCCTTCAGCCTTCTTTAACATCAATAATGGTGGAACCAGATTTAAAAATACATCCATAAAAAGCATACGAAATTTTTTGCCCAGAAATTCCCAAACCTAGCTCACACAACTATATCCTTATAAGTGAGAAAGACACATTATCTTTGGCAGAAGTCTTTGTAATAACAGAAGCTTAGAAATAACCTCCATATCTTTTAACAGGGGACTATCAAAGTAAAGTATGGAATATGCATACATGATTATTAGGCAGTCATTTAAAGCAGGGGTTGGAAAAAGGGCTAGATAGTAAACTTTTTTAGGTTTTGCAGGCCATACAGTCTTTGTCACAAATATATATATATATTATATATATATATATAATATATATAGTAGTAAAGTACACCAAAAATAAATAAATTACAAGGATGTACGTCAATGCATAGCATACTCTGGGCAGTTATACATGTTATGCATCTAGGGATGGGAACTAGAAGGCTGGGGGAAGGGGAGGTAGAATGGCTTTTCACTGAATAACACTTGATTCCATTGGCACTATATTGCACGCATGTATTACTTATTCAAAAGACACAGCCTTTTTAAAAAGTAGATTCATATTACCAGAATGCTAATTCATTTTATCACGGCTGACCATTTGTGTATGCCTTCCATAGCCAACGCTGCTCCAACTGACTTCCCTTTATTATTGAAGCACATTTTGATTTCCTGTGAAAATTGCAATCTCTTTTGAAGGACTGTATTTATATGCACATCCTTTCCTGCTTCCTGCCACAACCTACAACCCATCACAATTTTTTGCACAAAGCAGAACTTCTTTATGTACTTATGGCATAAAAACTGTAAAATAAATAGTAAGATATAAAAGTAGTGGTGAAAGGTAATCCTTCTCCCTACTTCCCAAATAAAACCCTATTACTTTTGCATAAATAAAATCAAATTAAAACAAACGTCAAGGACTAAAGGAAACAATATGAAGAAATAGTTGGCACAGGGTAGGTGCTCATTAAATGTTGAATCGTCACTTAACTAAAGGGCACATAGGGCAGTTACTGCTCTGTGTTAAACACATCACTTCTAAATACACTGGGCACACACGCAGACATTGCCCAGGCTCCCATTTCTCCAGTGTTCAAGCTGTCTCTAGGACTACAGGGAATATGTCTACAAGCCCAGGGGGCCCCCTGTTTTCTGGGTGCCTCACACTAGGCATGACCCAGATCAAGAATGGTAATAGCCCTTCCTCCCTCAAAGGAGGGTTTGGTCCAGTGATGAATGGCCCAGCCATAAGGTGTTTCACTCATGTGGCAGTGGTGTGGGTGGGGAGTGAAGAATAGGAGACATTCTCTCTGACCGTATTCACTGCTCACCCCGCATTCTCCTGGAACAATCAATCACTCAACCCACTGCTGGAGAACCAGAGAACTTGGTAATTACCAAATGATATTGTAATGCTGGTGTGAGTTGCCATGGCAATTTCAATGTATTAGATTCAGATTCTGTGCATCTTCTTATGTCTTTAGTTGGGGACAAAGCTTGTGATATCCTGATGGACTCTTCTGGTGAGAGGTTTTAGTCTCTGGTGGCACTGATATCTGTGCTCTAATAGTAGTAGTCACTAATGGCCTGTGGTTAACATAGGAGCAGGGTCCTGGGAGCTGAACTGAAGTACTTAATTTTAGATGTAGATTCAGGCATTTGGTTATACCCTGAGCTGGGGAAGGAACGGGAAAGAAGGATCACCCTGTGCGTAAATTCACCTGATCAGGAGTTGACCACAAAATCTTAGATTTGGAAAGGATCGTATGGTCCACCTAGTTCATGCTCCTCATTTTGCAGATGGAGAGTGGACTCAGAAAGAGGAAGTGACTTGCCCAAGGTCACAGAGCTATTTTGCAGCAGACCTTGGATTAGAACTTGGTCTCCATTTCTGGTTCATTGCCTTTTCTACAATACCATATTGACGCTAAAGAATAGATGACATTTAATAGGAACACCAGTTCCTATAGTAGAATGTCTCAGAAAGCAGAAAAGAGAGGCTGCATCCCTCCAATTCATTTGGAGCTGGCAGCTAAAGATCAGCTACATTGCTAGAAATACTAATGACTTCTTTCTTCCATATACTTTCTTCCATATACTATAAGTGCATGTAGCAATAATTCAAGGGAATTGATTTTGAATGATCACTTTACCCAAAGTCTCCAAAAAGGTAGTTGTAAAAGAACAGGAAAAGTAAAAAGACAATTTGTTTTGTTTTAATATAAAAAGAAGAAGACTTTGTCCCAAATTTGTCAACTGTAATAAGAATTTGCCAACTCTCTAATGCATCTGTAATCTACTGGGTCTTAAGAACTGGAGCACCTTGATGGGTGGCACCGACACGTGTGGTGATGGTGGTGGTGGTGGTAGTAGGGTTAGTGGTGGTGGTATGATGGTGAAATGATCATAAAGGAAATATTTCTTGAGCACTTAATATGTGCTAATCACCATGCTATAGGTTTTATATGTATTCTCTCATTTAATCTTCTCAATAACCCAAAGAGGTAGATATTATTATAATTATTTTTTGCAGATGCAAAAAGTGAGGTTGAGAGAGTTCTCATGGCTACGAAGAGGAGAAGCAATATTTACATTCATATAGGCATTAGAGAATGTCTATACATTCTTTTGCACATGAATTAGAATCACTGAATTTTAGGGCTAAAAGTAATGATCTCATCTACCACCTTCCTTTAATAGATGAAGCTGGCCTCAAGAAAAGTGGTTTGTTCAAAGTTACGTAACTAGAAAGAGTTCACAGGTTTTCATGCCTCAGAAAAATGTCCTGTACTAAATCACTGAGAAGACTTTAAATTTTTTTACCTTGACAGTGCATTTTGTCAGAAACTTACTAGATCTTTAAAAAGAACTATTTGGCTATGGAAAAATACAGATGAGTACACACAAAAAAGGCAGTTTTGTGTAATGGTTAAGAATCTTGGCTCCATCAACCATCAGCTGTGATCTTGGACTATTTATTTAACCTCTCTCTGCCTCACTTTCCTCATTTGTAAAGTAGGAGAGCAACTTAATAGAGGTGATGTGAGTACAGTACTTGTCATAAAAAAGTTCTGCCTAAGTATAAACTATCTGTCATTATAACCTTTTATAAACGTGGGGGCAAGTGGAGTTGGAGGTGAGTGAAGTGGGGTGGTCCCCAATACTGTGCAAGTAGCCTCTGACTAGACATTGAAGCTGGGTGGCCACCCAGCCCTTTTCCCTGATGCCATTAGAACTATAGCCACAGAACCTTCTCTCCAGCCAGCTCCCCACTGCCTGAGCCACCATCAAAGTTCATCAAAGCCACCATTCTCCCTTGCCACACAACCACTCTGTTCCCTACCCCCCACTCCATCCTTCTTGAGAGCCTTGAGTTGAGCAACTTCCTTCACTGCTCTGGACCTTGGTTTACTCAGCAGTTAAATTAGGAGAAACTAGAGAGAGTAAAATGTTATGATTTATATTTAATTGTATGTCAGATAGACTTAAATGGGTGGGTCTAATAACCTGTTAGCCATTATTTTTCTGGGAAAGTAGCTTTGAGTTCCAGAAAACTACTTAGCAAAGAAATTTTTGAAATATAGTCCTTTATACCTTGGGAATATCCTCTGTAATGACTGTGCAGTTTAAAAAAGAGGGAGATTTTCAAAGAGTTGGGGGGATGAGTGATTTGGCTCACACATTGTCTCTTGGATTGGAGTAGTTGGAAAATGGACCCATATGGGAGGAGCTGGGTCCTGAGGATTCTGCTGCCTTTCTGTGCAGATAAGTACTCTGATGACCTACGGTGAATCCACAGTGACAGCCAACATGAGGATGTGGGCCTAGAGAAGCCCTGATGCTGCTGTAGCATCAACATTAGGTAACAGATAAACTGTGATGTGGAGGAGGAGGGTATGAGGAAAACATGAGGGGGGAAGCTCTCAGAGCCAAAGGTCACTCTTTTAGTTTGCTAAAGCTACCGAAATGCAGTACACCAGAAATGGACTGGCTTTTAACAACGAAAATTTATTATCTTACAAGCCTACATTTCTGAGACTGTGAAAAAGTCCAAATCAAGGAATCATCAGACAATACCTGGACTTCTGTCAGATGACAAGACACATAGTGTCTACTGGTCTCTCCCCTCTCTTCTGGGTTTCCTTGCTTCCAGCTTCTGGCTTTAGTGACTTCCTCCCTGTTTCTGTGGCTTTCTCTCTCAGCTTCTGTGTGTGTCCTTCTCTTTCAGCTTCTGTGTCTTTCCCTGAATTTCATCCTTTATAAAGGACTCCAGTAAGAGGATTAAGACTCACCCTAAATGAGGTGGGCCACATCTTAAATTAAGATCCTACTAGTCCAAAGATTCTACTTATAATGGGTCCACAACCACAGGAATGGATTAAATTTAAGAAGATGATTTTCTGGGTCACATAACAGCTTCAAACAATCACAGTTACCAAACTCTTGTACCCTTTTAGTGACTCCCCCATACCTCCACTCCTTCTGCCTCAGCTCCAGATCTGTTTTTTCCTCTTCCCTTGGTTCTCAACCTGAATAACAAAAGCACCTAGGGATCCAGCATCTGTATTGTTAAATGTTCTCTTAGGTCAGTAGCTACTTAGTTTTGGAAATCACTGGTTGAAATCACTGATCTGAACTGGGGAGTTCTGGAAGTACATAGAGAAGTGTGAGGTTGCAGTATGAATGCAGAGATTGCCGGTTGGGCCATCAAATAAAGGGTAGGAGACTTTACCTGCTGCTGCTTTGACTGTGCCATCGGGCCTTCCAGATTCATATGATGCTGTTTAAAAATCTATTAATTGTGCACATAGTACATATTTTCCATTTTTTCACTTTCAACTTATTTATGTCCTTAAAGTCTGTTTTGTTTCCTGAAATAATATCTAGTTAGGTCTTGATTTTTTTTATCCAATCTGACATTATTAGCCCTCTAGTTGAAATGTTTAGTCCATTTACATTTAATGCAAGTATTGAAATGGTTGGGGTTAATTTTATGATTCTACTTTTTGTTTTCTTTTTGTACCTTCTGTTCTTGTTCCTTTTTTGCATTGATTTAACATTTTTGTATTAAACTTTATTTCCTATGTTGGAATATTTTTAAAAAAATTCTATTAAGCAGGTCACACAATAGTGGCTCAGTGCCAGAGTTCTTGCCTGCCATGCCGGAGACCTAATTTGGTTCCTGGTGCTTGCCCATGTAAAAAAAAATAAAGAAAATCTATTACAAACAGATAAGTAAATGTGGTGAACCAGGTTCTGTGCTAGGCAAAAGGGATATTTGGTTGAAAAAGGCCTTGCCATCCTTTTTAGATATTTGCTTGTCTAGTTTATCATCTCTCTGCTGTTAAGTCCAACTCTACTCCTTTTCAGTGAATCTGATCTTCCCATGACCTCCGCCAGTGGCCCTCTCTTCATTACTTTAGAGCTTTTGTCCAAATTGTTCATATTCATGGAAAAACTTTTCTCCTCTTGCTGCCTCCCTTCTCTATCTTACTTCAGCACTGTCTTAGTTTGCCAGGCTGCTACAACAAATACCACACAATGGGATCGCTTAAACAATGGGATTTTATTGACTCATGGTTTTGAGGCTAAAGAAGTGAAAAATCAAGGCATCAGCAAGGTCATGTGATGCAAGGTGATGCTTTCTCCCCAGCCTGTAACATTCTGATGCTGGCTGCTGATGATTCTATCCTTGGGATTCCTTGGTTTGTACCCCTGTCTCACATCACATGGCAGTGTCCTCCCCTTTCTCTTCCAGGTCTGTTGACTTCCAATGGGGCCACATCTTATCTAAAAGTAAAGGCTTTAAGAGATCCTATTTATAATGGAGTCCATTTTGATTTGCTAAAACTGCCAGAATGTAACATTATCAGAAATGGAACGGATTTTAAAAACAAAATTCATTAAATTGCAAGTTTACAGTTGTTAGGCCAATAAAATGTCCAAACTAAGGCATCCAGATAAAGAGGCTTGACTCAAGAAAGACCAATGTGTCCACAGCACCTCTTTCAGCTGGGAAGGCACATGGCAACATCTGCTAGCTTTCTCTCCCAGCTTCTCCTTTCAAGAGGCTTCTCCAAGGGCATTTTCCTTCTGCATCTCCAAAGATCTTTTCTTTATCAGCTCTGAAGCTTTTCCCAAAATGGTTACCTCTTAAAGGACTCTAGTAAATGACCCACTTTGAATGGGTGGAAAACACATCTCCATGGAAACCACCTAATCAAAAGGTCCTACCCACAACTGGGTGAGTCACATCTCCATGGAAACAATTTAATCAAAAAGATCCCACTCAACAGTTTTGAATCAGGATTAAAGAACATGGTTTTCTGGGGTATACAACAGTTTCAAACAGGCACAGGGTCACACCCACAAGAATGTGGATTAAGATTAAGAACATGTCTAAATTAGGACACTTAATCCAATTACCACACCCACACATATGCCAAGAACTTTCCCCCAGGGAATTCAGTTATCTCCCAGCCCTCTAACACAATTCCTCACCTGTCCATCCTCTTCAGGGTACATTATTATTAGTTTCATTATTACTGTTTTTGTAATTTATCCTTTATGATTGCTCTAGTCATAGTTCTGTGGTAGGAAGAAAAGATATTATTTACATACCTTTCCATTCCCATTTCTCAATCTTCTAAGAAAGTAGGTTCTAAGAAAATACACTTTCTTTTGCAGAACAGGATAAATTGTGCAGGTAGGGTCCCTGCCAGTCGAAAAAAGGAGATGGGGAGAGGGAGGTAGATGGGGCTGAATTCCACCTTTACTCCAGGAATCAGACCATGAAATCTGGCAGCTCACAGAAAGGGTCACTTTTTTCTAATTGGTCTGAAGTTTGCCTTCGACATGACTAATTGACATGTCCAGTAGGGGCACCTTTATGCAATTTGTCTGCTTGAATTCACCAAGCTGAACTAATTGACAGTGTTGAACTACTGCTAAATGCTAGCAGTAGAATTGTACTCACTTTTCCTTCATGGCTTCTGTTCTAGTTTGCTAGCTGCCAGAATGCAATATACCAGAAACGGAATGGCTTTTAAAAAGGGGAATTAAATAAGTTTCTAGTTTACAGTTCTAAGGCCAAGAAAATGTCCCAATTACAATAAGTCTATAGAATTGTCCAATCAAAGGCATCCAGGGAAAGATACCTTGGTTCAAGAAAGCCGATGAAGTTCAGGGTTTCTCTCTCAAGTGGAAGGGCACATGGTGAACACAGTCTGAGTTTCTCTCTCATCTTGAAAGGCACATGTTGAACACGGCCAGGAGTCCTAGCTCATCTGGAAGGGCACATGGTGAACACAGCATCATCTGCTAGCTTCTTCTCCTGGCTTCTTGTTTCATGAAGCTCCCCGGGAATCATTTTCCTTCTTCATCTCCAAAGGTTGCTGGAGATGAAGCATCTCCAAAGACTGCTTCTCGTGGCTTGATCATTCTGCTCTGCTCTCTCTGAATCTCTCATTCTCCAAAATATTTCCTCTTTTATAGGACTCCGGAAACTTCTCAAGACCCACCCAAATGGGTGGAAACATGTCATCACCTAATCTAGTTTAACAACCACTCTTGATTAAATAACACCTCCAAGAAGATGATCTGATTACAGTTTCAAACATACAGTATTGAATAGGGATTATTCTGCCTTTATGAAATGGGATTTAGATTAAAACATGGCTTTTCTAGGGGACATACATCTTTTCAAACCAGTGCAGACTCTTTCACTTAAAACAAATGAAAAAAGATTTAATGGAAAGATGTTAAATCGACATTTTTTATTAAAACTTGCTTTGATCCATCTATGTAGGAATAAAAGCCACTTTTATCAGAAAAAAATTCCTTTCAAATTTATCATGTATAATACATGAAGACTAAAATAGAATCAGCAACCCACCAGGCCAAGAAGTTCAGATTATTGGAATTTTCCTGTTTTGAGGGTTTGAAAGGGCTGAAGGGTTATGTTTTAGTTTGTAAAAGCTGCTGGAATGTAGTGCCAGAAATGGAATAGCTTTTAAAAAAGGGGAATTTATTAAGTTGCAAGTTTACAGTTCTAAGGCTATGAAAATGTCCAAATAAAGAGAAGGCTATAAAAATGTCCAAACTAAGGCATTTGGTTCAAGAAGATCGATGACTTTGGGGGTTTCTCTCTTAGCTGGAAAGGCACGTGGCGGTGTCTGGTAGCTTTCTCTTCAGGCTTCCCCAAGAGCATTTCTTTATGCATCTCCAAAAGTCTCTGGCTGTGTGGGGTCTGTTGGTTCTTTCCAAAATGGTTCCCTCTTAAAGGGCTCCAGTAAGCAGCCACACCTTGAATGGGTGGGGACACATCTCCATGGAAATCATCTAATCAAAAGTTACCACCCACAATTGGTTGGATTACATCTCCATGGGAACAACCAAAAAGATCCCACCCAGCAATATTGAATGAGGATTAAATAACTTGGCTTTTTTGGGGGTACACAACAGATTCAAACTGGCACTGGCTATGAAAGTTTAAGCTCATACCTTCTGTACTTAGTTTGTACCCTTTTTTTTTTTGCATGGGCAGGTACCGGAAATTGAACCCGGGTCTCTGGCATGGCAGGCAAGAACTCTGCCACTGAGCCACCAAGCCACCACCCTAACGGAAACTGGTATTTGATTTTTTATTTTATTTTTGCATGGGCAGGCACTGAGAATCGAACCCGGGTCTCCAGCATGGCAGACAAGAATTCTGCCACTGAGCCACCATTGCACCGCTCTTCTGGGCTTAGTTTGACAAATACTTATTAAAGATCTCTCTACCCAGTGAGGACAGACACCTAATAGAACTCTTGTGAACCGCAGGTTCAACTCCATTGCCTGATTTGAAAGCTGAGGGCTTTGCTGCAGCTGATGATTCAGCTTGTTTCTGAGTTCCATGGGGAGATAATTAGGTCAGAATCAAAAGGTGCCCCAGAGAGCACCATGAATTAAACACCTTAAGATCCTAAATATCTGGAGCCACTTCCATTTATCATCTACTTTACTTTTTTATTATTTAATTTGGGTTGAAGAATTCTGAGATGTTGTCGTCATTTCAATGGTACTTTCAGTTTTTAGCTACTCTTAGAAGTTACTGGCATTCCCTTGCAAATGTATATATTAACATCTTTTGGTATTTTCATGGCTCATCAAATTAAATACCTCAGTTCCAACGTTTGTCTTCACTTTCAAAATCCACACCTACACTGGATATTATATTTTCAAAGTGTTTCACATATTTTTTTTCAGTTAATTTTCAAAGAATTCCATAATCTGGTGTGCTGGTTTTAAATTGTTATGTACCTCAGAAAATTCATGTTTTTCCTAATCCAAACTTGTGGGACCAGATATATTGTTTAGGGTGGAAACCTTTGATTATATTGTTTCCATGGAGATTGACCTATTCAATTGTGGGTGCGCCCCTTTGATTAGATTACTCCATGGAGATGTGACACACCCAATTGTGGGTGTGGCCTTTTGATAAGATGGAGATGTGACTTTTCCCATTCAAGGTGGGTCTTGATGAATTTACTGGAGTCCTTTAAAAAAAGGAGAGACATTTTGGAGAAAACACAGTTGCTTAGGAGCCAACAGAGACACAGACATTTGGAGATGCTTGGAGTGCTGACAGAGAGAGCAGATACCTGCACAGGGATGTTTGGAGACGCAGAGCCCAGAGACATCATCATGTGCCTCCCCATGAGATACTAAGCAAGCCAGAACCTAGAGTCGTGTCCTGGAGGAGCTAAGTGAAGGCCCAAAGATGCTTACAGAGGAAACCACTGGTATCAGAAGCTGGAAGCAATGGAACCAGGAACAAGGATCACCAGATATCAGCCACATGCCTTACCATATGACAGATATCAGCCTTTCTTGAGTCAAGGTATCTTTCTCTGGATGCCTTAGCTTGGACATTTTTATGGCCTTAGAACTGTAAATTTATAACTTAATAAATTCACTTTTTAAAAGCCATTCCATTTCTGATATATTTCATTCTGGCAGCAATTACCAAACCAAAACATCTGGGTTGATCTGATATCCCCCCCCCCATTTCAAATGTGGAGTAGAATCTTAATGACCTTACTCACCTAAAATCACATAGCTAGATAATGACAGTGTAGCACCAGCTTTCATGTTTCCTGATTCAGTTCTTTTGCCACCACATCTAACAAGTAAAGTAGTGAGTACAAAATGTTTTGGGCTTAGAGATTTTAGACCTTGAAAATCACAACTTCCTTGTTGCTCCAAATCATAAAAACTACAGTTAGGGGTAGGATACAAAGTTTCTTATATCCCAGTGAGCTCATTTGATTTTCAGTTGTGACTCAGCTGTGTGTCCTTGTGCATGGTAATATCAAAAGCCTCCATTTCTTATCTGTAATACCTTCTTTTACTAAATTGCTTAAGGGACATAAAATAGGCTTATAAAGTGGCTAGTATATTTTCTGGCATATAGTAAGTGCTCATCACGTGTCAGTTATTAATATTAACTTTATCCCAATATTCTCCAGTTTCTTTTCAGGAGTGCAACATCTTCTCATAGGCTTATATTGGAAAAAGAAAAGGTTAATGGATTACTGCTGTCTCTGGTTGTCTTTGACCACATTTAATTTATAGTTCTAGAGAGGAAGAAGTTACGTTATAGAAAACCTATAGCAATGCAAATTTTCGCTGCTAATAGTTGTGTAATTACTCCTGTACATAGCAATTCAAATAGATTTTGTCTAGTAGAAAATATAAATTTCTGTAAATTAAGTCCTCATTTGAACCAGTTTTAGATATCCTACTAGTTCCCTCATTAATTAGTGAGTTACATAAAATCTTTGACCGATGTTCATTTTATATCTGTGTCAGAGTCATGATTATACACTCTTTTAAAAAATCATCTTTTAATACTTATGGATGTCCATCTCCTACTTTTTTATCTGTCATGGCTATTCTTGGCTGTACCATCCCAGTCTCCATACATATCTGCTGGCACCATCCTTACAGTTGCTATTCATTCTGTGGGAGTTAATAAAGTAGATTCACTGCAGAAAAAAATAACTGATTACCAAGTACTTAGACATAATGGATCCTAAGATCCTAAGATCCATTCATCCTGAATGAAGTTGTGTTTGAATACTTGAAAAGCTTAATTGCTCTGTCCTTGTACTCTAAAGAACATATGGGAGGTTCATGAACTTACAGGGGGTCAGGCAGGTAGAAGTACTCACTACTCCATAGTCTACAATTGGCTAACTGTATTTTAGGCTCCTTTCTCCCTTCCCAGGAACACTGCTCTAGGCAAGAGAACAGATTTAATAGAACAAGAAAATGATTCTAAGGCAGAAAATCTCATGGGTATGGTAGCCTCTGAAACAGGCATAAATAAGTGTCCTAACTTTCCTCCTTGTTTTCTAAGTCATCTATTTCTATTCTATCAAGAGAGAAGAGGGAACACTTAAGGAGCTGCATGGAAATGGCAAAGAGGATATCCCTATAGTTGTACTTTAGATAAGAATAAAGTACAGAAATTAAGCTTCAGAAAGTAAAGGGTTTGTTAATATACCTTGGAAAAGAGTGCTAAAAGAATTTCATTTTTATGGAACTACAGTAACATATGGAAGACAGAAGTCTCTGGAATCAGATAGTACTTTCTCTTTTTTTACTACTATAGTAATGTAGCAACTAGTTTCAAACATGTTTTCCCAAGTCCGCTTTTTGTACATTGAGTAATTCATTCATTCACCCAATTTAAACAAGCATTTATAGAATATCTGTTTTGCACCAGTCACTATTCTAGACACCAGAAATAAAGATATAAAAATCACATTACCTGCTCTTAAGGAACACACAGTCTTTCAGGATGGACAAATAAGTAAACCTAAAATTACAATTTAGTGTAAGGGCATTGTGCTACGTATAAAAACAAAGTACTATGAAAGTGTAAAGGGCAGGCACCTAATCTGGACTAAAGAAGGCTATGGATGATGACTGCATATGGAAAGACACTGTGTGGTTTTGGAGACACAAAGGGCATTGGAACTAAGCTGTGGAGATAAAAAGAAATGGATAAATTTAACATCCTGTAGAGGTAGACAGGATCAGAAGGACTGTTGAAATGGATGCATGGTTGAGGAAGAGGTTGTCTAAGATGATTCCTGGGATTCTGCCTTGATCACCTGGGTGGATTGGTGGTGTCAGCTACAAAGATGTGGAAGAATGAGAGAGGACAGATTCATAAGGAGAGGAAGATAGAAATTAGGGGCTCAGTTTTGAATGTGCTGAGTTTGAGTTACCAATGAGACAGAGAGGCAAAGGAAGAGAATAGGCAGTTTGGATATGAAAATATCAGTTCAATAGTTGAGGCCTTAGTTGGAAATGAAAAGCTGAGTGTCATTAGTCTCTGAGGGACTGGGTGAGATCACCCAGATAGAGAGTGAAGAGAGAGGAATCAAAAGAGTGAAAATTGACTAAGTCCTGGGAACTTCAGAATCATAATTTGAAGTCAGCACAGGAGGAGGAAGCATCAATAGACTAGACTAAGTTGGAGTGGCCTGTGAGGTAAGTGGAAATCCAGGCAAGTATATTGTCATGGAACCTAAGATAAGGAATTTTTTTCAAGAAAGAAGGTGCTATGGGATTAGGTAAAATGGGAGGCAGAGAATTAATAATTGGTTTGGACAACATGAAGTTTACCCATGAGGTGAACCTGGGATCTTTCTGGTGATGGTGAAGGCAGGAGCCAGGTTGAAATAGGTTGAAGAGTTAAAGGAAGTGAGGAAAAAGACTTGTTCTCAAAGTTGACTGAATTAGAAAAACGTGGGAAATTTTTAAACTCCCAGTGGCTCAGCTACGTACCATTATCAATTAAATCAGAATCCCCTGAGTTGTGTTCCAGACATGAATAATTTTTAAATTCCAATATGTCAAGTCCATGCCCCATTAATATAAATCAGTGTAAATTCCAATATGTCAAGTCCATGCCCCATTAATATAAATCAGTGTTTCTCACACTTGAGAGTACATATAAATTATTTGAGGATCTGTTAAAGTGCAGATTCTGATTCAGTGGGTCTGGGGTGGGGCCCAAGAACCTACATTTCTAACAGACTCCTAGAGTCCCAGTAATGCCCATGCAGCTGGTCCATGGACCACACTGAATAGTAAGGGTATAAATAAAACTTCAACAAGTTTGGCTATGAAGGGAACAGTGATATAGGGCAATAATTGCTAGGGAAAGAAAGTAAGTTTAATGTAAGAGATGAGGAAAAATGAAAGAACAAACTTCTTGAGGGTCAAGAGGGATGGGATCCTGAGTACAAGTAGTGTTATTAGAGTCATAAATGACAAGGAACCAGGTGGGTGTAAAGAAAGGAGGAGAAAGAAGATTGTGCACAGGCTGAGAGGAAGAAGCACAGTAGAGCATTGCCTGGCAAGGCACTGCAAAAGATTGTATAAATTAGAGCATAGGGAGGATTTAGGGAGTGAAGTAGAAGAGAATGGAGAGGAAGGGAGCGACCAGATCTTAGACAGCCCTAGGGTCATGCCAGAAGTTAGGCTTTTTGCTTATAGAATGAGGAGCCACTGCATGGACTTTAGGTTTAGATTTGCATTTAATTGAAACATCAGGCTGGTGGTAGGGAATGGAGGAGGTACTAGGGGAAGGAGGTATGCTAGGGGGGGCAATGGGGTTCTTTAGGCTAATGTTATAATAATTTGAGAAATGGTTTGAGTTTCAATAAAGCAGAAGCAGTGGAGATGGAGTGAAGGTGGCTGATAGGTGAAGAATTAAAAGTTTGAATGAGGGATTCAGTGGGGAACATGGATGAGCAGTATAAGATAATTCCCACCTCTGTCTTGAGAGACAAGGTAGAGACCAGTAATGGAAATAAGAAATATGCAAGTGAAAATAGATTTGAGAGAAAAGAGTATGTATCAGTTTGTGACCTTTACAGTTTGAGGGCTTTGCGGTCAGAAAAAGCTACAGAGTTAAAAGTCCTTTATCAAAACCATTTGACTCGGTTGCATGGGTGGTTCAGTGGTAGAATGCTCACCTTTCACGCAGGAGACCTAGGTTTGATTCCCGGACCATGCACCCAAAAAAGAAAAACAAGAAAAAGTAGCAAAAATCCATTCGATGACTCTGGAAACCCATTTTGACCCACTCCAGAATCTTATCCACCCCCCGCCCCCCCCATTCTCAAAAGCATGGTGGCTAAGATGAATGATAAAAAAATATATAGATTAATAGTTTTTAAGAGCAATTAATATGAATGGGGTGAAGAAAAGAGTAGGCAAAGAGGCAACTGGAGAAGAAGCAATGATGGTAGGGGAAAAAAGGACAGGTAAAGTGCTGGAAGAGAATGCTGAAATGATGAAGTAAGGAGCATGGGACAAGAAAGAAAATGACCCAGGGAGGTGAAGGACTAAAGGGAAGTCAGGAACCTCCCTCCATTCAGCCACCTCTCACAGGCAAAAGAATGAACCTCAAACCAACACATAGTATATAAAAATTAACTAAAAAATGAATCAACAATTTAAATGAAAATATAAAACTTTAAAACATTTAGAAAAAACATAAGAAAAATCTTTGGGATCTAGGGGTAGGCAAGAGTTCTTAGACTTGATACCAAAAACACTATCCATAAAATAAAAACTTGATAAATTGGACCTCATCAAAATTAACATTTACTCCATGAAAGCCTGTGCAAAGAGGATGGAAAGACAAATTACTGGGTGGGCCACAGTGGCTCAGCAGGCAAGAATGCTTGCCTGCGATGCCAGAGGACCCAGGTTCAATTCCCGGTGCCTGCCCATGTAAAAAAAGACAAATTACTAACTGGGAGAAAATATTTGTAATCCATGTGTTTCAGTTTGGTAAAGCTGCCAGAATGCATCAGCAAAAAAACAAACAAACAAAAAAAACTCAGCACAAAAAGGAAGGAACTACTGATACATACAACAACATGGATGAATCTCAAAATAATTATGCCAAGTGAAAGAAGCCAATCAAAAAGTGCATGCTGTATAATTCCATTTATATAAAACTTTAGAAAATGCCAACTAGTATATAGTGACAGAAAGCAGATCAGTGATTGCTGAAGAAGGGGAAGGCCATGGCCCAAGAGGAATGGGATGAACAGATTACAAAGGAACATGTGAAAACTTTTGGGGAGATGGTGTGCTGTTTGAATCTGTTATGTACCCCAGAAAAGTCTATGTTCTTTTAATCCATTCTGTGAGAGCAAACCCATCTCAGGTGGGACCTTTTGATTAGTTTGTTTCTCCAGAGATGTGAACCACCAAATTCAAGGTGGGTCTTACTCCTTTTACTGGAGTCTTTTATGAAAGGAATAAAGACAGAAAAAGCAGAGAGATAGATGCAAAGAACAGAGCAATGAAAGCAAGTGAAGGATACAGAGAGAGAGAGACCCCTAGAAGCTACATGAAGACCTGTAGGACACAGAGAGTTCAGCAGTGTGTCCCCGGAGAAGCAAGCAAGGACACATGGAACCTAAGAGCAATGGAACAGGGAGTGAAAGACTAACAGATGCCTTCCCATGTGACAGAGAAACCCTGAATGCCATTGGCCTTTCTTCAGTGGAGGTATCTATTCTTTTGTGGATGCCTTAATTTGGACATTTCCATGGCCTTGGAATTGTAACTTGTAACTTAATAAATCCCCATTGTTGAAAGCCAACCCATTTCTGGTATATATTGCATTCTGGCAGCTTAAGTGAAACAGGTAGATATATTCATTATCTTGATTGTGGTGATGGTTTCATAGGTATATACATGTATGAAAACATCAAATTGTACAACTTAAATACATACAGTATATTGTGTGTCAATTTTCCCTTAGGAGGGCTCTTTTTGAAGAGGAAATTTTTTAAAAGGGAGCTAGTGAATGCTTTGGAATGACCTAGTAAAGATAAATTTGTATTTTATTATTTTAAAGATGTTATCAATTTAGGTACAAGAGAAACAAATCTTAAATATTGGGCACTGTGCCTGTGTGTATGTGTGCATGCATGCAGGTGTGTGGTGATAGTTGGAGGAATATGAAATTTGTACAAATCCAGAGGGAAGAAGTCTTAAAGTTATTTTTCCAATGTAAAGAAATGACAATTGTAACTTTTAAAAAATGCATTATAGATATAATTTATGTAGGAAAGAAAATATAGAACTATAATCAGCAAACCTATCTCAAAATAAATGGCTTTGACTCTACATCAAATTATTGGTAAATGAATATATATATATTCATTTAGTATTTATGTGACCTAAAATGAAATGCTTGTCAGGCATCATTTTATGATTTCCCAGTTTAATAAATTTTCAGTTTTGATAGCAGTCTTGATAGTGTCAGATAAAGAAAGCTCTTTAATGTAATGATACAAAGATTTTTGTGATTCTAAGCCCCACATTTCCAACTATCCCATTACAAGAGATCAGGAAGTTCCATCAGAGTCCTCATGTTTATTTCTACTCTCTGAAGCCTGTTCCTAACTTTTAGCGCCTTCAATCTTCCTGCACCCCTTCAGAATTTTCAGACTATAGAAAGACTCAGCCTCAAAGATCCAGATCTCTGCAAATATATGAAAACAGTTTTTCACAGCTGTAGAGAAAAACCTGAAACCTGTCACATTTTGTTAACATCACTCTACCAGGAGCCACAGACAGGAAGAAGGGAGGCAAAAAACAAACATCTGTTGCTTTATTTAGAAACCAAGCACATGCCAGAAAAACAAGTCACTGGCTTTCAGGCACGTGAAGATTTCAAACACCTTGTCCCAGAAGACTGGAGAGTAGGGAGTACAGCGTTCAGTTCTGGGTCGTGTCTGCAGTACTCGGCACTAACTGGAGCAGAAGGAAACACAAAGAGAGAGCTTCTTTCTCTGCTTCTGTCGACACCTACTATCCACAGCATGACAAGCCTGCATTTCAGACTCAGGCCCTTTACTCAAGGACGTAGTGGAGGCAAAGCAGTTCACATCCGGCGCCCACTCATTGTAGCAATCAGCCCATGTCTCAACACAGCCGTTCCTGAAAACCCAAGAGCATCCAGCAAGCGGGCGGTCTGCACATCTCTGAGAGCCAGGATGGCACAGAGGCAGCTTCTCATGTTAGGTGATTTGAAGGATGCCTCAAATTTTCCTATCTAAACATCACTCTGCTCTGGATTCTGTATTCTCCTGCCCCCCCCCGCCCCGCCCCATTAGAGTGACAACTCTACAGCTGGAGCAACCCTGTGTCAGTCAGAGGTTATCTTGAAAGTATGTGCCTGGTCACAATCACCCCAGTGCAGTCAGGGGACAAGGAGGAAGGATGGGAGTATAGTGTAGTTTGCACCCAAGTGGCAGAGAGAGGGTGCTATGCCCCCTCTTGGCAGCAAAGAAGCAGGATGAGAAAGGCAACCACAGAGCTGGGAATATGCCAGAGGCTCCCCAGCAAGGCAGCTTTACCCCTTAGGGTAAATTAGCCAGCCCTGCTGGAGATTCAAAGGCCTACAATGGCTTCAGAATCTAAAGCCTAGGGTGATCTTGGAATTGCTTCTCTGAGAGGAGTGTATATTTTATTCCTTCATTCATCCACCATTTATTGAGAATCTACCATGTGCCAAGCATTGTTCTAGGCACCAGGGATATGGCAATTAACAAAACAGACCAAAAAAATCTGCCTTGATGGAGTTTACAGCCTCGTGAGAGGAAGACAAACAATAAACAGAATAAGTAGGGAAAGTAAATGGGATATTAAAAGGTGTTAAGGGCTAAGGAAGAAAACAAAGCAGAGAGGGAGATAAAGCATGGCATAGGTTTCTATGTTAAATAGGAGAGTGGTGAAAGCTGTCAGGTTTAAGTATTTCTTATTGTTCAATCTTCTCATTCGCTTCTGTTTCAGTATGCCCTAGTGGGCAAAGAGACCTGGGAAGGCCTGGCCACACAGTAGAGACTGGACCTACAATTAGTGATATAATGTAAATTAGTGCTCTTTAAACAATTTTGATTTTGAGCCCCATCAATAAAAATTTTGAGCACCTATTCCCAAAGTATGCTTCTTTGCTTTAGAATACATTTGCAAGTTTTCCTTTACTAATATAATCCATTCATTATAAGTCAAACACAAAAAAGGAATGAGTTAAAGATGAAAGAATATCTAATTTGCCATGATGACTTTATACCACCTTTAGCAAATACCTCAAGGTACATTCAACATTTTGGGCAAGGTTCATCACGAAAAATAATGAATGTAAGTATCCTAACTGGAGTTTATAAAATGTAGGATTTGGGGGAGCAACAGCTTTCAGCTCTGATTAGAGCTTCATTGTTTTCGCTTTTTTTTACTTGTTAGTGAGGCTGATGAAAAGATTCTACTAGGAGTAAAAGAATTAGCCTGCCAAATTTCTCATTGTTCATGTGTGATACTTGCAATTTCTTTGCAGGAATTTCTGAAAAGCCTTTCTTTGGCCCCCTCCCTCATGTGGGAGGTCGTTCTGGAGCAGCTCACACACCACTCTTTAACTTTCTCTCCTCTTTGGCTTCTTTAGATATTCCCTCTTTTTTATCCAGCTCCTTATACTGTCAATCTCCTTAACCTCTCTGCTAAGTTCTACCCCTTTTCCCCAGCCTCTTGCAGAGGTTTCCCTCTGTAAATATTCCCCATCTTAGGAAAAGAAAGCTGGCAGATTCTCTTTTATCTAGTCCTAGCAGGAGAAGGAAGGAATGGGAAAGCTGGGGACATACACATACTGGTAAATCTATCCCCTCCTCAACCCATTAATATAGAGTTGAATGTTAATGAGAATGGAACATCTCTACTTACAATCCTCAAAGGAAATTTGAAAGAGAAAACAATTTCAAGTTCTTATGGTTTGGGAGCCTGATCCTACTTAAGTCAAGAAGGTGGTTTTAGGATATGATCTTAATTAAAACCAGGGCAAAAGTGAAAGTACTAGAAGTAACAAAGTAATCCATGAAGCAAATATTTTGAATCAGAATGTAAAGCAACAGAATTAAAGGTGGCTTATTTATTGTAGATTGGTCATTTGTACTTTACATTAAAAAGGGAGTGAACCCATTGAACTGATAACAAGATATGATTTTTTGCAAGAAAGATTAAAGTCAAATGTAAAGTGAAAGAGACAGGCCAAGAGTGGCTGAAGTTAATCCTGTCAGAAGACTGCAGAGAATAAGCACATTTCTTCCAAAACAGGGAGGAAATAAAAGATATCCAAAGGGTGAGTACGTGATATATAGAAAGAGAGTAGAGTGAAAGGATTTACAAACCACAATAGATGTTCCCGACCAGGAGAGATTTTTATTAGAATGCACTAATGGAAAACAAACAAACTGGTAAAACAGGAAGAAAACAGGAACAATGCCAAGCATCAAGGTTATTAGAAAAGAATGAGAAATGCAAGTAAGAATGAAATGAAACATCCTGTAAAAAATTTTATAAAAAAGGAAAGAAAAAAGAGTGGTAGAGGGCTTAAAGAGAGAGAAAAAGATCAAAGTTAAAATGCTGCTAAAAGATAAAATCCTGGTGTTGAATGAGCTTTTTATAGAGTTTCCAGAGTATAAAGAAGCAGTGGGAAAATGTTTCCCTCACTTGAGTTTCCTTCTAAATGTCTCATTAACCCAAACAGTCACATGCTCACTCCTAAACCAGTCAGTGGCAAGGGAAATGGCACTACCTTGTTTGGCCATGATTATCAAGTTCACAAGGGGGCCGCCTCACTTGAAGTGTATGGATGCACAGGAACTAAAGAAAATTGAGGTTCTGTTGAAAAAAAAAAGAAAGTCGAGGTAATTGTTGGGTGGCGAACCCATAGAATCTGCTGCAACAGTGCCTACGGATTTGGTGAAAGTTGGACTAGGCTTTGAAGAATGGGTCAGATTTGGACAGGACAAAATGGTGAAAAGGGCTTTCCCTCTGGCAGGAATACCCTGAATAAAGGAAGGAGACAGAACAGTGCTGGTTGCTTTCTGTTTGACTGTATTAAAGGGTTGTATGTATATAGGGAAGGCGTGTTATAGCACATGCAAGAATATATTGGTTTCAAATTATAAAAACCCTGAATGCCAGGCCATAGAATCTGGACTTTATTTGGTGAACTAAGTTTAAACCTACATTTGACTGTATTCTCAAACATTTTGATTCTCATCTTCTTCATCCTCTGAGGTTGTGGTTTCAGTGCATAAGATACAGTATTCTTTGCATCTCCTCCTTGAGTTTAGAAACATCAGAGACGTAAGATGTAGGAGTTAGGCAGGTGGAAATAAAAATGTCAACTTTATCTGCTAAATAGTTGGTAGGACTTGGAGGACATGGTTTATGTGTGCACCAAGCATGGATTTTCTAATGCATCTCCCCAAATTAGTCTTAGGGTACCACTCAGTCACAACAGCACCAGGTACCAAAGAGTAATATAGTGGAACCCACACTCTCTGTGGGCAGGCAGATCCCCAAAGAAGCAGGGGGAGCTGGAGCAACCTTCATCGTCTCCCAAGCTCATCAATCACACAAGCTACTCTCTCCTCTTCTGGTACAGCAAGAAGCTATAGTTGCCTTCACTCGAAACATGAAACCAGAAGGAAGAAGCCTCCCTGCACCCACATCACCTGCTTTTTAATAAGACTCAATAAACCCTTTCCTCATAACCATGGCATATCCACTATTTTCCCCGATAACCCTGGCCCAGAATTATTTAATATGGGTCTCTCCAATTGTTGCTATAGCTCTTCCAGATCTCTCTCTTGGGCAGACATTGTGTTGCTTCCTCCAGAACCTGATACTGTTTTTAGCCTGCAACATATTTTGTTTTATAACTATAAATGTTATTTGATATAGCTTTGATATTATACCTTCCTGATTAAATGATTTGGCATGTGAAAGCACTTAGCACAGCAGCTACATGTTCCATAGTTTGCTGCCTCCCAGCCCCCCAGCTTCCCATGCCTGCTTTTCCTTTTTAGGTCCTTGACCTTTGTATGTCCCTCTGTAACTCCTTTCTTACATTGTTTTGTAGATTGAGCTCTTCTGTTTTTGAAAACTTTCCTCTTCAACATAGCACTCTCTTTTTCAGCAGCCTTTCAGCACTTGCAGGTGAAATCTGAACTGGGTTCAATTTTACTAGCTCCTGCCTTAAAACTTGGGACTCCAAACTATTACACCACAAAACTTCCCCAGGGGCTACTTTGTGAGGGGGCTTCTGACCATTTTTGCCCTGTTATTCCATTACATTGTGGTTATTCCATCATAAATGAGAATCCATCAGTGCACCACAACCCTGCCGCTATTGGTAGACTAGAGATCGTTCTCTTGGTCAGATTTCCTTGTTTTCTTTTGTTTGAGCCTAAAAATACTTTCTTCTACCTTCCCTTTATTTTCGATCCTCAATTTTTTTTTCATTTTATTTTCCTCCAAAGTGTATGTCAAGGATTCATTCAATATGCTTAATAATAATAGGGGCTGCCATTTGCACGAGGGCTATAGGGTTTCCTGAATGTTTTTGCAATTCAGAAACGAGCCACCTTACAACAGAATTCTCAAATTCTGCTTGCTTTGTTTCATGGAATCAGAGTCAGAGATAGATCTCACCTAGTTCAGATGCCTCTAAATAAAACCTGAAGTGTTTTGATCACTCAGTTGTGAAGATAACAGCAGGATTTTTAAAAATCGGCTGATCGCACACTCTGAGCTTTTCTCTGGTCAGAGGCTCCACATGATAGTACCACATGATGCACTATCTATGTGTCTTGGGCCCCCAGGCCATCTGCAGCAGAGTGTGTCTTGCATTGGGATGGTCCTTACTTCTAAGTTATCAGGCCTCGTTGCTGGCTCACAAGCAGCTTCAAGGACAATTTTCGCAGAAATGTTGCCTCCCCGCAGTGTGCTCAACCCAACACCAGTTGCCTACTTGCTCACAGAAGATTTATCTCTTTCAACCTAAGTGTTCTGTGTTTGTGTTTGCTTTACCACGTTCCATTCTTATGTGACAATGGACTCAAGGAACGTTGGAAATGGTTTTCAGCAGAAAGTGTCACTTTCTTCTTGGAGAAGAAGGAGATGTTTTCCTAGTGACATCATTTAAGATGTTTCCTCTTCAACCTTTCTCGATGAGACCCCAGATGAGAGCCTCTTTTTATTAGTACAGTTCTCCCTTCCCCATTTCGACTTTTTTCATCATGACTTTCCCCATCACAGTTCCACTATATCACCATAGGCATAAGAAATTAAATGGGAATTTTGGGAGAGTTTTGTGAAAGGCACAAAGCAGCTGCTGTGGTTGGTCACCCCCACCGCATTAAGGAGTTGATGGTAAGGCATGCCCAGAAAAAAGAGAAGGAAATCCGTGAAGCTGTTGCTGCAGCAATATCCACACATGCAAAGCATTTGTATAAAACAGAAGATCCACATCTCTCTCATGTAGAAAATGCAACATTTTTGGGGTGCAAGATTGTTATAAAAAAGGCATGCCAGTGGACTCTACAAGAAAAGGCTAAGTCCTTATGTGATTTCCTAAAGGAAAATGGAGGTGAAGAAGGATCTACTCCCGTGGATTTTCAGGTGAATGAAGCCTGGTTTGAATTTTTTAAAAAAGGTTTGGCCTATGCAGTGTAAAAGGAATGGAAAGGCAGCGTCTGCCAATCAAGAGACAGCTATGGAGGTGCCTGAAACTCTGAAGAAACTGACTGAATACTTCTTCTCCAGTACGAAGGAAGGGCCAAAATTTTTACACCAATTTTCCAGAGCACAGGGGCACCAACCCCCTAATCCTCACAATGTGGAAGGGAAAGACATGCTCTTATAACGGTCCTTATAGCATGTGCTGAATCTGCATCCAACACCTGAAATTGTGATGACAAACTTGGGGCCTAGGAGGTCAATTTAATATATTGAGGAGTGTAAAGCTTAAAGATGGGAAAAACCTACCTTCTATATAATGATTTTGAGCTGCTGAATTAACCTACAGTGAAATTGTTCTACCTTAGGACCTTTGTTAAGGGTTTCGATAGATTTATTTAGATGCTTTGTTACTTATAGCTTACATCTTAACTGACCATTTTCCCTGAACATCAATAATAGAAAAAGTCTCTACCTACTTTGAATTTCTATAACATTTGATCTATTTATTTATCTATTTCCACTATGGCAAGTTTCAACCTTATACTACTTGATTCACATAATTGTAATATCTTTCTTAACGATCTGTACTTCTGATCTCAGTTATTAACACTACTCTTCACTAAATGCACTCCAAATATCATGAGATGCTCCATAAAGACAGGGTTCTGTGACCATTTAAGTTTGGGAAACTCCATATCCTATATCATTCTCTTGCAGATATGCTATATATATTAGCGTAAGGAAATTATATAGTGTGTGATGGTTTGGAGCTGCATGTATCCCAGAAAAACATGTTCTTAAACTTAACCCATTCTTGTGGGTGTGAACCCATTCTACATAGGACCTTTTGATGAGGTTACTTCAGTTAAGGAGTGTCCCATCTCAATCAGGATGGGTTTTAATTCTATTACTGAAGTCCTTTATAAGCAGAATGAAATTCAGAGAGGGAGATAGCCATAGGAAGAGCCAGAAGCTGAAATTCAAGGAGACCTGAAAGAGAAGGAAGGGAAGGGAGAGACCAAGAGTGGCAACATGTGCACTGCCATGTGACAGAGGAGCCCAGGAGCAAGGATTGTGGGGACCCAGCCCCAAAACACCAGTCTCCAGGAAGAAAGCATCATCTAGATGATGCCTTGATTTGGACTTTCTTTTAGCCTCAAAATGGTGAGTTAATAAATTCCCATTGTTTAAGCTGAACTACTGCATGGCATTTGTTCGAGCAGCTCAGGAAACTAAAACATAATGCAATCGTTAAGGGTGAGATTCTACCCCTTACTAAGTCTGTGCCTTTGATTAGTTATTTCATCTTTATAAGCCCCAGTTTCCCTGCATGTAAAATAGCCACAAAATATTGCCTGAGATAATGTATATCTACTATTTAGCCTTGTACCTACCCATGTCCCACAATGCCTTTGGCTCATATCACTTGCACTAAGAGCATCTTGCTTTGTAACCATATTACTACTTTATTCGTTTATGTTTGGGTACGTGCTCACAGATCACTTCCAGCTTCCAGAACAGTTTTTTCCAGGGTCTTTGCTTCCATTTGATATATGCAAAAAGCACATAAGTAGAATCCATGTAGGTGCTTAATAATGAGAGTTATTATTGTTAGCATATTAAAGGCTACAAGAAGTCCTGCGGTAGAAATATTTGGCTTAGTTTTATTTAAGCTTGTATTTCTCAAACTTATCTGAGGATGGAAACACTTTTCACACAATACCTTCTAACATCTAGTAGAGCTGATGGTCACAAGGCATATACTGTGAGAAATGCAGTTCTATCCATATCAACCAGAAAGGAAATCTGGTGGTCACCCTAGGTTCCTCCCTCTCCCTCATCTTCCCACATTCCACATTTTGCTGACCAAGATGGCCTTTATTCCCCTTTAGCTCAACTCAAGTTTAGACAGGATTCTTCCTGACCCCAAGCTCCTGACCTCCCTTTTATGCTACCCAGGTGCTTGAGAGGCTCCTAGCTAGGTGGAGCCTCTTCCTGCCCCTCCTCCCCTCCAGCTCTTAACAGACTATAGGTGGCCTAATTACAACAAAGGAAAAGATTCTGAACCAAGCTTTAATTGCAACTCATTTAATCATTCATCCATCCCAGTCATCAATCTGTTCTACTATCTTCTAGTGCTTTTCCACCAAACCACCCCTAGCCCTTAAAAATCTTGCTGTCCTTTGTTTCAATGGAGTTGAGTTCTACTCTCTTTTCCCTACCATTGTCATCCTTGCCTATTTCACATTGCCCAGTGCAGGTTTTTCTTTGACAAGTACATTATCAAGTTCTCCTAGTTCTAATCTTACCTCCTAAATACTTCTCAGACTTGCTCACTCCTTCCTATCCCTACCTGCTTCCCCTCATCATCCCTCACTCATACCTTTGCACAAGACTCTTAATGGATCTACTTGTCCTTGGTCCCACCCTCCCCATGCAATACAGCAACTATCTATTCAAACTGATCATGTAACTTAACTTACCTCCAATCCTTCAGTGGGTCCCATACCCCTGCAGAGTAAACTCCAGATGCCTTACATGGCACTCAGGTTTCTCCCTCAACTACTAATTGCTTACCTCTCTTGCTCTGTCTCTCCCATGCTTCGGATGGGATTTTCTTTCTACACCAAATTGCCTGGGATTCACCAATTGTGCCATGCTGTTTCTGCTTTGTGTAGTTTCCTCTACCTGGAACTATCTAACTTGTTTTATCTAGCTCTTCCTCTTCCTTCAATACACAGCTCAAGCAACAGCTCCTTTTGGCCAAGATCCCACCTCTGGACTCCCAAAACAACCTGTGCATATCTTTACATTATCATTTATCCTGCTTCATTGAAAGTATTTATTTCCATACAAGTCATACGCACAAATGCATTTGAGTTCCTTATTCCCTTTGGGTGGCTTAACTCACTGTTAAATTTTGGCACAGATGCTCATTAAACATATGTTGAACCAAACCATCTTGGAGTGCCAGATCTTTACTGGCTTTATCCCCCAGCTGAAAATATCTGAAGGTTCAACTCAAAACAAATATCTGGTTGCTCTTTGTGTAGCCAGCCCTGACCTTCATTTTCTGCCATGGCCACAGCCAGCTGGCCTGGGTAACTCCAAACTGCCTTTCTCTGAGCCAGAAGTCAACATGGCTGCCTGCAGCCCTGCGCAGCCACAGCTGGGTTGTGCTGAATGAGGAAAGCGTTGTCGGGCCACTTCCTGCTGTGCTGCAACTTCAGGGTGGCTTGGGATGAATGGACCGAACAAGTCAACCAGGCAGCAGCTATTCCTAAATTGCAAGAAATAGGGGAGGCAGAGAGGGAGAAGAGGGCCTTGGGAACCTGAAGCTAGCACTACCTTGGGGTTCTATGGTGCCTGGGAGCAGACCTCTTGCAGAGATATCATCCTTTGCTACTATTCAGCATCATCAAAAACATTATTATATTTAATAGTAATAAAAAAATTAATTAAAGTGCATGCAACTGGATGGCTACTCAGTAAAGGCTACAGAGCCAGCTTGTATTCTAAATCAGAACTGGTGGCAGACCAGCTCCAACAAGGCTTCTAGGCAGGGGATAGAAGGTAGCAGCAGCCTTATGAAGTCTGATTCAATTAGTTTTTCCAGTCAATTTTATGCACTCTGGCCACAGGGTAAAGCACTCTATCTTGCTGCACTGCTCCTTTCCTATTGATTTAAAAATAGTGACCTTATTTCCCTGTCAAATGGTCACTGAATTTACCTAATGGTGCTTAAGAGGAAAACCCCAGAGATCTGCTATCCTCACATGCTGAATCTCTTGTTACACAGAAAACTGACCTGTCATTTTACTTCACCCCATTTATCCTCAAGCAGAGCCCCTGAGACTCCTTGAGCCACGAGAAAGGATGTTTCAGAATGGTATTTTTCTGGCCTTCTTTTTAGACTCACTTAGGAGTTTGGTTCGCATGTCTAGCCACTAAGAATCAAGGAATTTTTATGAGCTATAAAGGACCTTAGAGATGATCAAACTGAGCCATTTAATTTCACAGATAAAGGAAACTGAAGGCCAGAGATAGAGACAGCCCTTGACCTGCCCAAGCATCCAGCAGGTTGGGGTCATGATGGGAAGGATGTAGAAAAGACATGAATGCTTCAAGGAAGAGTTATTCCAGCAGACTTGAAGCTGAAAACCAAAAAAAGATTATTTCTCCTGTAAATTCTTCACTTAAAAATTAAAAAAAAAAAAAAGATTTACCATAAGAATTATTCAATTTCTGGATTCTTCATTTAAAAAGTATGATTCTAAAAGTTTTTTTGTTTTGTTTTGTTTTTAAGAACAACTCTTTCCAATTAAGACAATGTCCTCTTCTTCCCACTCCCATCACAACTGCATTTCCCTGGCTCATTACCAACCCTGGATCCTCACTGCTCTCCTCAGAATGCCTCTGAGGTTAGGGTTCTGTTCAGCTATTCAGATTTCCTTTCACCAGACTCAGCATTGGTCCCACCTTCTAGATGCCCCCTGGGCCCTACTCTAGCTCATACTCATCCGTTTCTGTTCACAGTGCTCACATCATACTGTTATACCCTGATTCCTCCTGTTTTCCAATGAATATCAGTTTTCCTAAATCAGATGGGAAAGTTCTGGTGGGCAGGGAATATGGCTTATTGTATTATGGTGGCTTCACTATACTTTATGTAATGTTTGGTATACAATAAATGCTAGAGGTGTGCCAGTAAACTGGCTTTCCAAAGGGAAACAAACAAATAAAAAAAACCCAATTTGTGACATTTGCTGAGTTTCGTGGTATAAATATTCCCTCCGTGGCTACCAACATGAAGTCACTGAGCAGGAAATTGGGAAGACATACCCAGAATTGACTCTCATAGCCTGTGCTAGCCCACTCCAGTACATCCCTGCCAGACACCAATAAACAGGTGTTTAACCCATTGTGCGTACACATTGTATAAAGTGAATTTATCAGCAAGATTTGACTAATATTTATAACACTAACCTCAGGGGACTTGCAATTGAATGGGGAAGTAGTTATTAAATAAGTAAGCAAAAGAACACAGAGATGATTATTTAGTCATAAATTGTAGTATGCATTGTGAATGAACTTAATTTAGATTGATGAGGTGGGAGTTATAATTCAGGGGAGGTTTCTCTAATGAATTAACATTTCACCCACCATCTAAAGGATAGATGAACAGGAATTATCCAGGTGAAGTGGGGGAGGGGGACATTCCTGCAGTGAGTGCAACAGGTACAAATAGCTGAGGCAGGAAAGCTATTGACACTATAAGAAATTAAAAGAAGGGTAGCATGGCAGGAGAGGAGTTAGTGTGTCTAGAGAGGTGAGCAGAGATCAAATCACACGGGGCCTAATAGACCATGTTCATAAGTTTGGGTTCTGTTTTTAATCTCAATGGGAAATGATTGATTATTTTTAAATAATGAAGAGACAATTTGATTTATGTTTTAGGAACGTAAATAGTTTCTCTATGAGAAATAGATTGGTGGGCCCGAGGTGGGGTGGGGGAGCAAAAATGGAAATGGGGAGGCCAATAAAGAAACTATTGCAGGCTACAAAGTATGATGGCAGCTTTGCCTAGGGTCATGGGCAATGGAGACAGAGTAATGTGAACAGATTTGAGATTTATTTTGGAGATAGAATCAAGAAGATTTGTTTAGGGAGCGACTGTATGAATGAAGTTGCCATTTACTTGGGTGGGGAATACTAAGGGAGTGTCTTTTTTTTTTTTGATGGAAAGGGGAGAGCTCCCAAGAGATTACGATTAGTTACAGGTAGTTAAACCAGTAAAGAAGATGGAGAAGAAATGGCCAAAAGATATGAGGAAAAGCCAGGAGAGGAGGGAAGTTATCAAAGAAGCAAAGAGAGTCTTTTAAGGAGAAGGGAATGAACTGTGTCTAAACTACTAAAATGTAGGAAAAGGTATAGAAGGTAGCATATCTGAATGCCTGGAAATGATCTAGAAGAAAGAAGATGTTAGAAGACACAGAAGAGAGACGGTAATCCAACAGAGCAAGTACCCAAAAACTCAATTGGGACAGAATCAGATAAAAAGAAATGGAAGAATTAGCATTTGATAATTTTTACCAACCAAGTAACATAGAGGGGATTTTCCAAAGGAGTGGTTAAAATATTTCTGCCACCTAAAGAGACATGGGATCTCAGGAGTTCTATGTTGTTTTCTTCTGAAATGCAGATTTAAAGTGCAATTAGAATAAGGCTATTTAGCAGTCAAAAAGGACTACTTTGTTAAATGTTGCCTGTCTATCTTTTCCCATTATTCAACCCAGGAATATAATCTAGACTCTGTGCACTGACTTTAAGGGAGGGTAGGCCTCCACTGCTGGGATAATGGAGGCTCCTTTATTCTTCATGTCAACATGTAGGGCATTCCCTTAGAGAGGAGGCAGAGGGCACTGCTGGCAGACTGGTAGATTTGATATTAGAAAGATGAAGGATTCCCTTCTGATGGCTTCTGCTTTGTCTATGAAGTGTAAGGCAAGATTATTAACTTAAAGTGAGGGGCCCAGATGAAGAAATTGATGATTTGAGAAGAAAGCAGAGGGTCTGACATAGACATTATGAGAGTAAGAGAAAGAGTTTACCTTTTTCAGGATAAGGGAAAACAATTCCGTTCTTGCAATAAGATCTTCACATTTTCTCTCATCCTCCCCTCTATATGAAGGAATTATATTTCTGTTGTTGTGCTGTTCTTCTGAAAGAGACTTCCTCCTTAAGTTGGTTGCAATCCCTGGAAAAGTGTCTACACTTTCTCCAAAGGAGGCATTTCTGCCCCTTGATCACAGTGACCTGTACTCAAGGATGTTCTGAGCGTCACTCATCCATTTACTCTTCCTTCCCTTTCCCCTTACACAAACTCCGTACTCTCTTGCTCCGTGAGTTTACTTCATCTTTCCCATATCATGTTTAATATGTCCTGCTTCTCAGAGGGTGGTCTGAGGATGGTGCCCACCTCAAACTCTTTGTTACCCATTGTGGCAGAAGGAACTTGCACCAGAACATAAATCAACTGTGCCACTAAGTGTGCTATTTAGCTGACTCACTTGCATAACATGACTGTCTTAGTGAAGAGAACAGTTCATTGATTTATACTGATACAAGCTCTTTTTTCTGTTGTGGACCACAATAACCAGTTCCTTGAGCAGTTACTTTAAGTAGCAACACTCTAGTGCAGTGTTTCTCAAACTCAGGTCACGACTCATTTGTTGGTTGTGAAATCAATTGAGTGCAATCAGATTTAAATGAAATAGGATAAAGGGTATCAGGGTGCATTACATATAGTAATTGTGTGTGAAATCAAGATAAATGTTTCATAAACTTTTGTTTCAAACACGTAATTAAGGATGTATGTATTTGGTCATATGCTGGTTAGGAAATATTATGTGCCCCAGAAAAACCATGTTTTAATGCTGATTTAGTCTTTACGAAGCAGCTGTTTTAATTCTAATTCAATCCTGTAGAGCAGTAGCTTTGATTAGGTTATCTCCACATTGATGTGACATGCCCAATTGATGTAATCTTTTGATTAGATGGAGATGTGACTCCACCCATTCTAGGTGGGTTGATTAGATTACCAGAGTCTTTAAAAAGGGAAACATTTTGGGGAAATGACAGAAGTCTTAGAGCTAACAGAGAGCAGATGTAGAGGCTTGGAAAACAGCTACTTCACAGAACAGAGACACAGATGTTTGGAGATACTTGGGCCTAGCAGACATCACTATGAGATGTTAAGCAAGCCGGAATGTGAAGAGAGCCAAGGGAAGCCAAGAGTTGAAAGTTAGCCCCAGAGAAGCAAAGTGAGGAAGCCCCCACAGAAACAGAGGCTGAAAGCAGTGGAACCCAGGAACAAGGGGCCAGTGTGCCTTCTCAAATGACAGAGGTGTTCCAGATGCATTGGCCTTTCCTGAATTAAGATATCTTTTCCTGGATGCCTTAGTTTGGACATTTTCATAGGTTTAGAACTGTAAACTTGTAAATTATTAAATTCCCCTTCTTAAAAGCCATTACAGTTCTGGTATATCGCATTCCAGCAGCTTGCAAACTAACACAGGTTGCTATGGAAAATTTATTTCTTACTGTAGGTTGGGATCCAAAACAGTGTTGGAGAAACACTGTCCTAGTATTTCTTATACCTACAAAAGTCCTCTTCATCTGCCATTGTTTCCTCCCCCACCAGCTATTGCTCCTCTGCAGCCATTTACTGAGCCTCTTCTCCAAACATACATGTTCTAGGCCAGATCTCAACACAATAAACAACTGTGACATTTCCCAGTTCTCTTGTTTCTCACTAGAGAACAGTTTCTCATTTTTCAACAGAGATGGGAAATTGTTTTGATCTGCGTTTCTGTGGCAAAAATGTATCAAAAAATAAGGCTGTATTAGATCAGTCAGCATACAGCCTTCTAGGTCTCAAATTATAGTCTTGGAAAATGTAAATATGAAGTCAAAAGATACTTTTATCTAGTTCTGGATCAGCGAAGCTTACCTTGTCATTTATTGTCCAAGCAGGGGAGAATCCAAGTTTTGGGGGTATAGGGCTGCCAGATAAAGCAGACATTAGTTAATATGACACTAGTTAAATTTGAATTTCAGATAAACAACAATTTTCTTTCAATATAAGTACATCCCATGCAATATTTGAACTAGCAAAAAGTTACAAGTCTTTCTTTTCCTGAATGTTTTTTTTTTTTAGTATAAATATGCTCAATGCAATATTTGGAATAAAAAAATATTCTTTGTTTATCTGATATTCAAACTTAACTGGGCATCCTACTTTTTTTTTTTTTTTGCATGGGCAAACACCAGGAATAGAATCCAGGTCTCCGGCACCGCAGGTGAGAATTCTGCCACGGAGCCACTGAGCCGCTGTCACCACCCTGGGCACCTTACATTTTTGTTTGCTAAATCTGACAACCCTAGTCAAGGAGGAAGCTTACATGATTCTGGAGGTCCTCTTTAAGAAATTCACTCTTGAAACTCCTTTCTCCTGAAAATTTTACAAAAGTATGTTCCATTGTAAATACATACCAGGGACCCTCCCAAGACCTTGGAAGAGGCCATGAAATGAGGTGCTCTGATATCAGGTTTATGAACTTCATGGTAAATTCACTTCTATATTATGTCTCAATGTAGAAGGAAATATATATGTCAGCACTAAGATATGGTAAAGAAGGAGGTTGCTCCACCCCCCTGTGTGGTACCCTATAAAAGGCCATGTTCTCTTAATCCATCCCTGTGGGGGCCAGACCTATTGTTCAGTAAGATCTTTTGATTAGGTTGGAGATGTAACCCAGCCCCTTCAAGTTGGGTCTAAATCCCCTTGCTGGAGTCCTTTATGAGAAGATAAAAAACATATGAAACTTATAGAGCTCAGAGAAGCTGACCAGAAATGTCCAGAGACATTTGGAGACAGCTATTAAAACCAGAATCAAGAAAAAAGAACCAGCATACATTGTTATGTGCCTTCCCATGTGACAGAGGAACCCCGGATGCCAGCAACCTTTCCTCAGAGGAGGTGTCTTCTTCTTTGATGCCTTAATTTGGACATTTCCATGGCCTTAAGAACGGTAAATTTGTTACCTAATAAGTCACCATTTTAAAAGTCAACCCATTTCTGGTATATTGCATTCTTGCAGCTTTAGCAAACTGAAACAACCCCCTTTTTTAAGGGGGTGGATTTTAATGACTATAAGAGCATCAGATGGTGGAGGAGAAACAGGGGTTTCCTGCCCTCATCAGTTGAAGGAAGAAGGATGAAAGGAAAGAGGAAGGGAAAGAAGATGGGAGGACGTCTTCTTTCCCTTCTTCAAAGGAAGGCAGGTGGGCAAGGACAAGAAAAGGGAAAGGGAAGGGGAAGGGAAAGGGAAGGGGAAGGGAAAGGAAAGGAAGTAAAGACCCAGAAACTCATAACCTTGCAGTCTTAGCAACAACATATTATTTGTTTCCATACACATAGCTTGTAACAGTGGTTTCAAGCTGTTTTTGCATGCCTGTACATTTGGGATAATGAAGACATTTCAACCTGTACATGGTATGAAAGCCCTAAGAGAATAATTTTTCAGACTCTCAATGTCCATACAAAAACTTTCCTAAAGTGATCTGCCAGAGAACGTCTCTGTTGTAGCAGGTTCTCCTTTTCCACCTCCCCTTTCACAAGAGAACTTCTCTCACTTATAAAAAAGGTCACATCCCTTGCTACCCTGAATCTTACCAAGCTACATTGACCTGGGGTGTAAAAACAACAATAACAAGAAACCAAACTAAACAAAAAAGGTCAAATCAAGAATAAATCAATCCAGATGGAGAGTCTGCTGAAAAGCTAGATGAGAAATTGAAGAGGACAGTGGCTTTATATCTTTCAGGTGACACTCTGTTTCCTATCTTTCTCTTTCTCACAATTAGTTTCAGAAGTGAGACAGGTGTCAAGGGGATGCATATTAACAAATTTATTTGATTTTTTAAAATTACTATTTTACCTACACAGACTATTCCTGAAGTCTTCTATTCTAGTTTACTAGCTGCTGAAAGGCTATAGACCAGAAATGGAACAGCTTTTATAAAGGGGAATTTAATAAGTTGCTAGCTTACAGTTCTGAAGCCTTGGAAATGTCCAAATTAAAGCAAGTCTGTAGAAATTTCCAATCTAAGGCATCTAGGGAAAGGTACCTTGGTTCAAGAAGGCCAATGAAGTTCAGGATTTCTCTTACCCCTGGAAAGGCACGTGGCAAACATGGTGACATCTGCTAGCTCTCTCCAGGTCTTTTGCTTCATAATCTCCTTCTTCATCTCCAAAGATCGCCGGCTGGTGGATTCTCTGCTTCTCATGTCTATGTTGTTCTCATCATTCTCTGCTATCTCAGAATCTCCAGACTTTTCCAAAAAATCCTTCCTCTTTTAAAGGATCCCAGTAAAGTAATCAAGACCCACCTGGAATGAGTGGAGACATGTCTCCATCTAATCAGGTTTAATACCCACAATTGATTGAGTCACATCTCCATGGAGATAACCCAATCAAGTTTCCAACCTATAATACTAAATAGGGATTAGAAAGAACAGTTGTCTTTACAAAATGAAATTAGAATTAAAATATGTTTTTTCTAGGGTGCATAAATCCTTTCAAACCAGTACACTTTCTTTGTTTGACAATGGAGACTGGCTTTGCCAATTAGATTATATGGTGGATATTTTCAATAAATTTGTACTACTAAATCTGTAGGTACAATTTACAGGATTTTATTAAAAAGATCTTGAAAACACACTTAAGATACACTTTATGTCAGAAAATACATCCTTTGCAACTGTACAAAATTATGGTCAACTTTTCAATTTAAAATGTAAGGGGCATACCAGTATCTTAGATTAGCTAGAAGCAAAAACCTAAAATTGTGAAATTGTAACCCATACCAAACTCTGAAATCTGTCCTACAACTAATTGTTGTGATGTGCTTTGAAATTTATTGCTTTTTTGTATATATATTGTTTTTCACAAAAAGAAAAAAAGTCAATTGTGATGATAAATGCACAGCTATATGATGATATTGTGAACCATTGATTGTACACGTTGGATGATTATATGGTGTGCCAATTTGAATCTCTTGTGGACCCCAGAAAAGTCAAATTCTTTAATCCTCATTTAGTACTGCTGGGTAGAATCTTTTTTATTGTTTTCATAGAGATGTGACCCACCCAATTGTGGGTGGTAGCTTTTGATTAGGTGGTTTCCATGGAGATATGTCTGTACCCATTCAAGGTAGGGTTGCTTACTGAAACCCTTTAAGAAGGAACCATTTTAGAAAAAGCTTTAGAGCCACAAGAACCCACACAGCCAGAGACCTTTGGAGATGAAACAAGAAGCCTGAAGAGAAAGCTCACAGATGCCATGTGCCCTTCCAGCTGAGACAGAAATCCTGAACTTCATAGGCCTTTCTTGAGTGAAGATAACCCCTTATTGGTGCCTTAATTTGGACATTTTCATAGCCTTGTCTTAATCTGAACATTTTCACAGCCTTAGAACTGTAAACTTGCAACTTAATAAATTCCCCTTTTTAAAAGCCATTCTGTTTCTGGCATCGCATTCCAGCAGCTTGCAAACTAGAACACAATGTATTTGAATATATAATATATATCATAAAAAATAATTAAGAAAAAGATCTAACGAGAAGGTGGAGTTATAAAAGAGAAGATAGGATTTAACAAATGAGTGTGACTCCTAATCACTATATTGATATTTCTCTTAGACTCCAGCGTCTTGTACCAACCAGAAGGAAAAACCTAAAATTGTGGAACTGTAACCCATACCAAACTCTGAAATCTGTTCTATAACTAATTGTTGTGGTATGCTTTGAAATGTACTGCTTTTTTTTATATGTGCTATTTCTCACAATAAAAAAAGAAAAAAATGTAAAGGTCATATAGTTTTTCATAATTGTTTTGGTAGGTACATGAGGAAAACATTTGAATACAGCTGTAATCGGCTTTGTTGCCCTTTGACAACATTTCCTTTCTTTCAAGGTTGCCCCTGTTGCTCATTTCAACAGTCAAATGAGAGTGAACCAAGTGGTATCTCTGCGAACTGTGTTAAAGCTGATAAACTTGGGCGAGATATCCAGACTTGTAATGATATGGAATGTCTCAATCGTGAATACATATACTGTCATCTGTCTTCAGTGCTGATATTTAGAAGTAACTCTTGAAGTAAAAGGATGTCAGTGGTAAACTTTCTCTCTTGATTTACTGTCCCTCAGTTGTATGTTCCAGGAGTTGCTATGATTCTATGCTTATGCATTGTGCCTTTTTAATTCATCTGATGGCATCATGGGAGATTTAGAATAAATATGTTTTGTAATAGCATACGGAAATTTTTATTGAAGGACTGCTTGCTCTTTGCCTGCTTTGCCTGCTTTGCCTTACACCCAGTGCATCACTTTTCTGACTCTAATCAGATCTTTCATTCCACCAGGATCACATCAGGCATGACACATTTCAGTTCAGTGCTTCTGGACCTCTACAGCATGCCGCCTACACAATAAAACACGTAAAAAGCTGTGTGGTGCATTTGAAGGATTTGAAGTCAGCTTACTTTTTCCCCCTTTATTAGAGAAATTGTGGGTTTATAGAACAATCACACATAGAATATAAAAATCCCATATACCATCCTTGGATTATTTGTTACAATTGATGATAGCACATTTTAATAATTGTGCTGTTGGTTAAAATTCATGGTTTAACTTAGGGTTCACTATTTGTGTACTGTAATTCCATTTTTTAAATGTTTATTCTGTTACCATATATATATTCTAAACTTTATGCTTTTAGTCATATTCAGATAAATATTTCAGTGCTGTTAATTGTGTTCATGCTGTGCTACCATCACCACCATCCATTACCAAAACATTTCCACCATTCCAAATAGGAATCTTGCACATTTTAGCCTTAACTCCCCATTCCCTACCCCTATACCATTCCCTGGTAACCTATATTCTAGATTCTGACTCTATGAGTATGCTTATTCTAATTGTTTTAAATCAGTGAAATCATACAATATTTGTCCTTTTTTTTTTTGTCTCACTTATGTCTCTCAACATGATGTCTTCAGGATTCATCGATGTTGTCGCATATATCAGGACTTCATTGTTTTTCATGGTTGAATGATATTCCATTGCATGTATGTACCACATTTTATTTATTCATTCATCATTGATGAACACTTGGACTGCTCCAATCTTTTGGCAGTTGTTAGTAATGCCACTGTGCTAGTTTGAAACTGTTATGTACCCCCATAAAAGCTATGCTCTTTTAATTCTAATCCAATTGTGGGGGTAGACCTTCTGTAGGGTGGGATCTTTTGATTAGGTTGCCTCTATGGAGATGTGATCCACCCAGTTGTGGGTGTGACCTTTTGATTAGATGGACATGTGACCCTGCCCATTCAAAGTGGGTTTTAATTCGTTTATTGGAGTCCTTAAAAGAGCAACATAAAGAGTTCAGATGCTTGGAAAGCCAACACAGACATTTGGAGATGCTAAGCTAAATAAAATTCAGAGTTTGCCCCAAGAAGCTAAGAAAGGGCACAAAGACTTTTAGAGAGAAGAGGCCACTGGAACCAGGAGCTGGAAGCAATGAAACCTAGGAGCAAAGGGCCAGTAGATGTCACCATGTGCCTTCCCATATAACTGAGGAACCCATAGGCTGCCTTTCCTCCCAGAGGATATCCTCTTGTTGGTGCCTTAATTTGACATTTTCATGGCCTTAGAATTATAACTTGTACCTTAATAAATTCCCTTTATAAAAGTCAATCCATTTCTGGTATATTGCATTCTGGCAGTTTTAACAAATGGAAACAGCTGCTATGATCATCAGTGTGCAAATATCTGTTCAAACACCTGATTTCAATTCTTTTAGGTATATATATTTTCAGTAGTGGGATTGGCAGCTCTTATAGTAGTTCTATATTTAGCTTTCTGAGGAAATGCCAAATGTCTTCCACAATGGCTGCACCATTTTACATTGCCATCAGCAATGAATGAGTGTTCCTATTCCTCTGAATTTTCTCCAATACTTGTTCTTTTCTTTTTTTTTTTTTAATAGCACCCATTCTAAGGGTGTGAAATGTTATCTTACTGTGGTTTTGATTTGCATTTCTCTAATGGCTAATGATGTTGAACATCTTTTCATGTCCTTCCTGGGCATTTATTTATCCTCTTTGAAGAGATATCTGTTCAAGTCTTTTGCCCTCTTTTAGTTGAGTTGTTTGTCTTTTTGTCATTAAGTTGAAAGATTTCTCTATATCCATTGGATAAGATATGTGATTTCTTAATATTTTCTTTCATTGTGTAGGTTGTCATTTTACTTTCATGAGCAGGTCCTTTGAAGAACAAAAGTTTTTTATTTTGAGGGAGTCCCATTTATCTATTTTTTTCTTTTGTTGCTTGTGCTTTGAGTATAAAGTCTAAGAAACTATTGCCTAATGCAAGGTACTGAGGATGCTTCCCTATATTTTATTCTAGAAGTTTGATAGTTCTAGCTATAATATTTATGACTTTGACCCATTTCGAGTTGATTTTTGTATATGGTGTGGGGTTTGGTTTTGTTTTGCAAATGGAAGTCCAGTTTTCCCATTACCATTTGTTGAAGCATCTGGTCTTTCCCAGTTGAGTAGTCCTTGCTGCCTTATCAAAAATTAGTTGGTCACAAATGTGAGGGCTGATTTCTGAGCTCTCAGTTTGATTCCATTTGTTTATATATTTGTCCTTATGCCAGTACCATGCTGTGTTGATTACTGAGGTTTTATGTAATAAGTTTTAAGATGGGAAGTGTGAGTCCTCCAACTTAATTTCTTTGTCAAGATGATTTTGGCTGTCCAGTGCCCCTCGCCCTTCCATATGAATTTGATGATTCACTTCATTTCTTCAGGAAAAAGCTGCTGGAATTTTCATTAGGATTACATTGAATCCATAAATTGCTTTGGGTAGTATTGACATCTTAATAATATTAAATATTCTAATCCATGAACATGGGATATTTTTTCATTTATTTAAGTCTTCTTTAATTTCTTTCAGCAGTGTTTTGTAGTTCCCAGTGTGTAAATCTTTTACATCCTTGGTTAAATGTATTTCTAGATATTTTATTCTTTTAGATGGTATTGAAAATGGAATATTTTTCCTTGATTTTGTTTTTTAATTAATCATTGCTGCTGTATAGAAACACAACTAATTTGGGGTATTGGCATTATACCCCAAATTTGCTGAGTTTATTAGCTCTAGTAGCTTTTTTAGGGATTCAATCCAGGTGAAAAATTTGTCTTCAAAGGACTCCATGCAAAAATTAGTCCAAAACCTACCATTTATCTTCAAAAAATTCAGATTTTCTTCCCTCCCTTCCTCTATATTTCATCCCTCTTTCCCCTCCCTCCAGGCACACAGAACTCAATTGGTTATAATTCTTGGTTCAGGAAATGCTGTCATTATTAACAGAGTCACCACATATGGATTACCGAGCTGAGAAGGCTGCTCACTGACAACATTAATAAGGCAGCCTGTGCCTATACTTGTGCGAAACTGTAGCCTCGATTCCATACATGACTCTCTTCCATTTTATTAATCAATTTTAAAATTATTATTTTTTAGTGAAATTTTTGAACCCATCTCTCAGCACAAAAAGTACACTACCCAAAATTTATATTTCCTATATGTTTCTCTCTTGTTCCACCCTACTGTCTCCCCCAAACTTCCATAGTAATGACTACTCTGTGTTTATTACTGCTTTTTAATTTAATTTTATTTTTTTGGCATGGGCAGGCCCCGGGAATCGAACCAGGGTCTCCAGCATGGCAGACGAGAATTCTGCCACTGAGCCACCATTGCATCACCCTGTTACTGCTTTTTAAAATCTGGCTTCAGAATATATAAGCAAATACATGTATTCACAAGCCATATATTGTTTGATTTTTTCTTAATTTTCAAAATATTTTTATTTCAATTTTCATAGAAAAAATTGATCAGGGATTCCCTAAATTATTTGATAAGTAAACCACGAAATTTGGACTGTTAGTACTTTTTGCCCTCCCACTCATGAATTATCAGTCCCTTATTCTTCCCACCACTTTCCCCAAGCCCATTCAATTATGAAGGATATAACTTCTCACAAAAAAATAAATGGACATCCCATGATTTAATATTAGTTCTATTCTACAGTCTTTTATACATTGCAGGAAAAAAATTTTTTCCCTTGCAAGTGGATTGGCATTAGGCACACAAAGCATTTTTGTCCTTGTCTTGATTTGTTTCTAATGTGCTTAACTCCATATTTTGCTGCTGAGCCTCCAGTTCTACAGTTATGGGCGTTAGAGAGAGAATAATAAGCATCTTGAAGGGAGCACAGTATTTTTGTTGGACCTATCTAAGCATTTGTTAATTTAATCTCTAAATTATTGAGCACAGGTATGTTTAGCAGGTTTTCCAACATCACATAGTTTGACAAAAAAGAGTAAAACAGAAATGACTATTAACTGAGATAATCTTGCTTCCTTCCTATATATCAAGGATTGTACATGAGATTGATTGTCATTTTTTCCCACCTTATATGGTAATGTGTTTATCACAAAATGAGAAAAACTGAGTAGAAGCTTCAATAACAATTACAAAGGAATCTGAAATTACATTCACATCTCTACACTCTGGCTCAGCAGGAAGTCAAATATAACTTTTTTTTATTCTCTAGGCAATGGCTATAAATAACCAAATGCAGAAGATTGCCTTGACACCAGAGGACTTTCTTTAAAAAAAAAAAAACAGCTTTATTGAGGTATAATTGGCCATAATATACTGCATGTATTTAAATTGTGCAATTGGATAAGTTTTGATACCCAATGAACCATCACCACAATAAAAAATAATGAATATATTAATTAAAGTTTCTTTCTGCTTCTTTGTATTTCCTTCTTTCTGACCTGTCTCACCACTCCTTCTGTCCGCAAACCTCTGTCTCTAGGCAACCACCAATCTCCTTTATGTCATATACATTAATTTGCATTTCCTAGAACTTCATGTAAATGGAATTATACAATATTTATTCTTTTCTCTGACTTCTTTCACTATGCACAATTATTTTGAGATTCATTCATGTTTTTTATTATTCATCCTTTTTAATTATTGAATATATGAACACACCACCATTTATTTTTTCATTTACCTGTTGATAGACATTTGAATTGTCTCCAGTTATAAATATAGCATTTATAAATAAGGCTGCTATGAACAATCATATACAAATATATGGATTTATTCCCTTTTTAAATGGGTTGTTTGCTTTTTATTATGGAACTTTGAGAGTTCTTTATATGTCCTTGATATAAGTCCTTTCTTAGATACACGATTTGAAAATATTTTCTTTCAGTCTGCAGTTTGTCTTATTCTCTTTAAAGTGTCTTTTAAAGAACAGACTTTTTTTTCATTTTGAAGGCCAATATACCCAATTTTTCTATGGGTTGCGCTTTTGGTATTGATGTAAGAAATCTTTGCCTATGCCAAGATCGCAAAGATTTTTCTCCTATGTTTTCTTCTACAAGTTTTATAGTTTTTGATTTTATATTTAAGTCCATGATCCATTTTGAGTTAGTTTTGCATATGGTTGTGAGGTATGGTTCAAAGTTGTTTTTTTTTGTTTTTTTGCAAATGAATATCTCATTCTTAATGTCTATTATTGAAAGACTCTCTTTTCTGCACTGAATTGCCTTTGCACCTTTGTCAAATTTTAGTTTTCTATTTATGTATGGATCAATGCCTGGACTCTTTATTCTTTCCATTGCTCTGTTTAGCTATCTTTAAGCCAATAACATACTGACTTAATTACTGTAGCTTTATAATATGTCTTGAAATCAGGAAATGTTACTCTTTTCAACTTTTTCAAAGTTGTTTGGTTATTTTAGGTCCTTTAAAATTCCATAAGAATTTAAAAATCAATTTGGTAACTTCTACATAAAATCTCACAGGGATTTTAACTGAGACTGTGTTCAGTCTATGGATCAATTTCGAGATAAAAGACATTTTAACAACATTTAGACTTCCGACCCATTAATAGAGTATAATTCTCCATTTAATTAGGTCTTCTTTGAGTGCTCTCAGAAATGTTTTGTAGTTTTCATTTGCAGGTCATCACATATTTCTTCACCTTTATCTGGAAGTAGGTCATCATTTTGATCCTATTGCAAATGGTAATGATTTTTTATTTCATTTCCAATTGTTCATTGATTGTATTAGAAAATGCAATTGATTTTTGTATATTGATCTTGTATCTTAACAACCTCACAAAACTCACCCATATGCTCTGTTCTAGTTTGCTAGCTGCCAGAATGCAATATACCAGAAACGGAATGGCTTTTAAAAGGGGAATATGATAAGTTGCTAGTTTACAGTTCTAAGGCCGAGAAAACATCCCAGTTAAACAAGTCTATAGAAATGTCCAATCTAAGGCATCCAGGGAAAGATACCTTGGTTCAAGAAGGCCAATGAAGTTCAGGGTTTCTCTCTCAAGTGAGAAGGCACATGGAAAATGCAGTCAGGGTTTCTCTCAGCTGGAAGGGCACATGGCGAACACGGCGTCATCTGCTAGCTTTCTCTCCTCGCTTCCTGTTTCATGAAGCTCCCTGGGAGGTGTTTTCCTTCTTCATCTCCAAAGGTTGCTGGCTAGTGGACTCTGCTTCTCGTGGCCAGGTCTTTCTGCTCTGCTCTCTCTAAATTGCTCTCATTCTCCAAAATGTTTCCTTTTTTATAGGACTCCAGAAACTAATCAAGACCTACCCATGTGGGTGGAGACATGTCTCCCCTAATCCAGTTTAACAATCACTCTTGATTAAATCACATCTCCAGGGAGATGATCTGATTACAGTTTCAAACATACAATACTGAATAGAGATTAGAAGAAATGGCTGTCTTTACAAAATGGGATTAGGTTTAAAACATGGCTTTTCTAGGGTACATTCATAATTTGAAACTAGCACATTCTCTTACAGGTTTTTGGAGATTGCATTGTATTTTCTACTTAGATAATTACATAAGCATAGGTTTATTTCTTTCTTTCCAGTTTGAATGCCTTCTGTTTCTTCTTGCCTAGTTTTACTGGTTAAAACTTACAATACAATGTTGATTAGAAGCAGTAACTGTGAACATCCTGTCTTGTTCCTGATCATCATCAGGGGAAAGCATTTAATTTTTAAACATTAATTATGTTTACTGTAGGTGTTTCATAGATGCTCATTGTCAAGTTGAGGAAATTTCCTTCTTTTCCTAGCTGTGGAGAATTTTTATCAGGAATGTATGTTAAAATTTTTCAAATGGTTTTTCTGTGTCTGTTAAGATACCGTGGAGTTTTTCTTTTTGTTTGTTTGTTAACGTGGCTTATTACATTGATTTTTTTTTTTTTTGAAGTTAAAGCAACCTTGCATTTCTGGAATAAACTCTGCTTGGTCATAACCACATATATATTTGATTCAATTCACTAAAATTTGTTTAGAATTTTTGGATCTTTGCTCATGAGGAATATTGGCCTGTAGTTTTCTTTTCTTTTAATGGCTTTGTCTGGTTTTGACATCAGGGTAATACCTGCCTCAAGAAGTAAGCTGAGAAATAGTTTTGTCTTTTTTATTTTCTGGAAGAGTTTGTGTTGGTATTATTTCTTTCTGAAAGGTTTGGTATAATTCACTGATGAAACCATCGAAGCTTAGCATTTTCTTTTTGGGAAAGTTCTTAAATACAAATTCAAACTTTTCAGCAAATAAAGGACTATTCAGACTATTTTTTAATATTGAAAGTTTATGCCTTTCAACAATTTATACATTTTCATCTAGGTTGTGAAAATTATTAGCATAAAGTTGTTCACAAATGTCCTTATTGTCATTTTAATATCTGCAGAATATGTAGTGATGTCACCTCTATCATTTCTAAGTAATTTATTTCTTCTCTTTTTGTCCTGATGATCTGGCTAGAGGTTTATTGAATCTATTGATATACTCAAAGAATCAACTTTTGGTTTTGTTGATATTCTCTAATGAATTTTTTGTTTTCTGTTTCATTAATTTCAGCTCTGATCTGTATTATATCATTCTTCAAGCTTCTTTGGGTATAAAATATACTTCTGTTTTCTAGTTTCTTCAAGTGGAAACTGAGGCCATTGATTTGAGATCTTTTTATTTTCAAAGTTTTATTTTCCCCTGAGTTTCATTTTAGGGACATCTTACATCTTTGTTTTTATTTTAATTCAATTCAGAGCACTTTTATATTTATCTCTGGTAGTATTCTTTGATCTGAAGTCTACCTTGTCTGATATTAATATAGCTACTCCAGCTTTAAAAAAAAATAGTGATAGCATTATGTATTCACTTTACTTCCCTTTACTTTTAGCCTATTTTTATCTTCTTATTTAAAATAGTTTTCTTATAGGGGTCTATAATTGAGTCTTGTTTTTTAATCAAATCTGCCAGTTTCTGCCTTTTTATCAGGATGCTTAGAACATTTACATTTAATGGGATTAAATGTAAACGTTAAAATCCTACGATTAGGTTTAAGTCTACCATCTTGCCATTTGTTTTCTGTTTTTACCATCTGTTATTTGGTTCCTGTTTGTTTCCTTCTCTGCCTAACTTTGGAATAATTGAGCATTTTTATGATGCTATTTTATATATCTTGCTGACTTATTAGCTATAACTTTTCTTTAGTGGTTGCATTAGGGCTTATAGTGTATATGTTATTATAGGCCACTTTCAAGTGATTTTATACCACTTTCTATATAATGTAAGACCCTTTCAATAGTATAATTCTCTTTTTTGTCTTCCAGACCATTGTGCTATTATTGTTATACATTTTATTTCTATATACTATACAAACTCCATATTACATGGCTATTGCTTTTGTTTAAACAGTTAATTATCTTTTAAAAAAATCAAAATAAGAAAAAGATGCTACGTATCTACACATATAGTTACCTTTTCAGTGCTCTTCATTCTTTTGTGTATGTATATATATATACATATACATATTTCCATCTGTTCTAGTTTGCAAGCTGCCAGAATGTAATATACCAGAACACAGAATGGCTTCTAAAAAGGGGAATTTATTAACTTGCAAGTTCACAGTTCTAAGGCCATTAAAATGTCCCAATTAAAGCAAATCTATTAAAATGTGCAAATTAAGGCACCAACATGAGGTTACCTTCACTCAAGAAAGGCGGATGAAGTTCAGGATTTCTGTCTCATGGAAGGGCACATGGTGAGCATGGTAACCTCTGCTGGCTTTCTCTTCAAGCTTCTTGCTTCATGAGGCTCCCTCGCGAGCATTATCCTTCTTCATCTCCAAAGGTCTCTGGCTGCGTGGGCTCTCAGGGTTCTATGGCTCTTATGTAAATGTTTCCTCTTTTAAAGGATTCCAGTAAACCAACAAAGACCCACCTGGAATGGGTAGAGACACATCTCCTTCTAATCAAAGGTTAATACCCACAATTTGGGCCTGCCACACCTCTGTGGAGATAATCTAATCAAGCTTCCAATTTACAGTGCTGAATAGGGATTAAAAGTAATGGCTGCCTCCAAGTGATGGATCAGGATTAAAACACGGCTTTTCTAAGGAACATAATCTTTTCAAACTGGCACAAAATCTTTTAAATTTTTTACAGTGAAGGCTGCTGATGATAAATTTTCTCAGCTTTTTATATGTCTGAAAGGTGTTCTGCTTTTATCTTATTTTTTACTTGCTTATCTTTATTTTCATGCAATTTTATTGGTATGTATTATATATTCACATACTATGTAGTCATCGAAAGTGTACAATCAGTGGTTCACAGTATCATCATATAGCTGTGATTTCATCACCATGATCATTGATTTCCTCCCTCATTTGAGGTCATATTTTTTTGCGTCTTTGTATAGCTTGTAGTTTTAAATTGGATGTTAGACATTGTTAATTTTACCTTTCTGGATTTTGGATATTCTTATATTTCTATCAATATTCCCGAGGGTTTTTTTTTCTAGTACACAGTTGAGTTACTTGCAGTTTGATTCTTCCAGGTATTCTTTTTTAAAGATTTATTAGATGGGATTAGAGCAACATTTCATCTATGGCCAATTATTCTCCAATTTCATGGCAACACCATCCTGAGTATTCTACCCAATGCTCTGTGAATTAAAAACTTTGCTGGTGGGAAAAGGCATTATTTCTAACCCCAGGTGGAATTGGATTACTGTTTCCTGCAGTCCTTTGGGTGGTTCTTTCCCTGGCCTCAGGCAATTTTCTTACCTGCTCTCTGCTGAATGCTCAACAGGGCCTTCTGCAGATCTCTGGAGTTCTCTCTCTCTCTCTTGCTCTCTCTGTGTGTATGTGTGTATTTGTGTGTAGCTCTTTCTTCTGGAACTCTTCCCTGTGAACTCTAGACATCTTGGTCTTTCCAGTCTCAGCTCTGTTTTCTCAACTCAGGAAATCTGTCAGGTTTCCCTGGTTTGCTTCTCTTTGAACCATAAGTAAAAGCTACTTAAGATAGTAAACTGAAGCAATTATAGGACTCACCTTATTTGTTTCTTGTATCTACCTTCACTCAAGAAATTCTGATGCTGTTCAGAACACCTCTGTCAACTAGGAAGCCATATAGCTGACATCTGCTGGCCCTTGTTTCTGGTTCCATTTGCCAGTGGTTTCCTCTCTTATCATCTATGGGCCTTCCCTTAGTTCTTCCGGGACACAACTCTGGATTCTGGCTTTCTTAGTGTCTCATAGGAAGGCACATGGTGTCGTCCAATGGGCTTTGTCCGTGTCTAAGCATCTGATTTCTCTGTCAGTACTCCAAGCATCTCCAAACATGCCTGTCTCTGTCAGCTCTGGGCAACTGTTCTCCAAGGGTCTGCAACTGAGATTTCTCCAAAATGTTTCCCCTTTTAAAGGATGCCTTAGTCACATCTCCAGCTAATTAAAGGGTCATACCTCAGCTGGGAGTGTCACATCTCTGTGTAGTCATCTAATCAAAATGATTTCCACCTTACAGCATTGAATCGTTATTAAAAGATACGACTTTTCTGGGAGTACACAACACTTTCAAACTAACACACAACCCATTATGGGTATTTTTTATTGGTATAAACACAGAATTTTTATAGTCTTCTGGAAGTTTGAAGAGTAAAGCATTGCAGGTATGTCCAATTCCACTTTCATCTCTTTTATTTCTTCCTCTTTCCTCATCTTCTTGGCTCTTCAAATATGCCCTGAGCCTTTCAGTGTTCACTCAGCTGGAATAATGGGATGTCTTTAGAAGCAGATCTACTCTCTCATTTCTAGTTGGCAACTATGTGTACCTTTCTTTAGAAGGGTCCATAAGGAAATTCCATAGTTTTCCTTGGTGTAGGATTCATGACTTTCTACTCTAATCAGCTGAGAATTCCTCCCCACTTTTTACAAAATCCCGACTGTCAATATGCATGACCACTTTTTCTCCTGCCCAGTCCTCAACTGTTCCCTTTCATTTATAGAATGACTGTTTGCATATTAGAGGCTTCCAGCAAATCTTTCAAGTGTATATATGACCTAGGTGGAATACAATTGGGTTGCTTTTATCTCATTCAGATACAGTGATGGACACTTAGCAACAACCAGCAGGAGGAATTGACTTGTTGGAAGCTTTGACAGATCTAGAAGGAACAAATGACAGAGCACTGACAGGAACACAGTTCTTATTGTATGGTTCCATGCCTAATGAAAGATATGTATTCTTGGATGCCAGCTAGTGCTTTGCTCAGGATCATAAGCAAATTAGTGTGAAGACAGAGGACTCAGAGGGAGAAGATAAAGGTAGACCACAAAAAACAGAAACCATACAACCCATCAGAAACTGCATAGATATTTATCACAGTTTCTTCTTGATTTTCTACACAGAAAGAGCCAACTTTACTAAAAACTCCAACATAAAAGCAACAGTCTCATAAATTAACTTGAATTAGTATCAGTTTTTCTTTTGGCTTTGCTGTTCTTCAGTTGAGAACAGGGTACCCTCGTAAAGGCTAAAATGTGGCTGGCATTCTCACAGCTACCTAGCTAAGGAAAACACAAAGATTTTTCAGGCAAAATTGTTATCCACAATTGTAATGAAGAGTTTGTGGGTCTCAGGAAGAAAATACCTACCCTTTAAAAAGTGACTTAGGTTAATAATTAGTGAAATAACCTAGCAGGTCTGAAATACAGATCCTTTTGGTTTGTATAGGATAGGAAAGCACCCAAGAATGAGAGGAGATAGAAGCATTGGGAGGTGGGGGGTGTAGGTAGAGGGAGATGTTGCAAGAGAAGACAATGGGGAATGTTCTGTCTGGGGAGCAAGGAAGGGAACAGCTATAGGAAACTGTCTGAGTTTGAATCCCAATACTGTGCTTGCCAACTGAGTTATCTAAGGCAAATTAGTATCCTCTCCATACACTGGTTTCCTTATTTATATTTATAAAATGGGGATAATAATAGTACCTACTGCAGAGACTTGGTATCAGGCTTAAATGAGTCAATGTTCTTAAAGTTCTGGTATAGAGCAAAAATTGTGTAAATGTTAACAAACAAACAAAACAGAACTCTTATTTGCACACAACAGATACCAACACTTGTTTAAGCAGAATTTAAGCAGACTGCATTTGCTAAAAAGATCCTGGCTAGCAAATAGAATTTCTAGGAGGAGTAGGCAGGCCACTTTGCTGGTCCCAGGAAGACATCACAGGCATGAAGGGCACAGACATTGCCCCTTGCACTGCCAATGCCATGAGGCTGGACTCAGGACACTGTCACAGGAAACTGGAGATAGCTGTCTTCACTCTCCACAGAAGGCATTCTGCAGCATCCCTGCTTCCTTAAATTCCCAGACTCCAATTTCATTTCTGGGATGAATGGAGGCTCATATCTGCTGTAGGTGAGTCCTGCCTCATAAATTGGAGGATTTCCTAATCTTAGAAATGAGATTCAGACACCTGAGAGTCAAAAAGAATGCTAAAATGGGCAGAAGCCATCAAGAAAGAAGGATTGTAAGAATATTAATGAAAGAACCATCAAATCCACACACAAGGTGAAACAAATTGTATGCTGTTTACAACACTTATTGATCAAATCTGGGTGAGAAGTGTTATAGGAGAGGAAGAGATGGATAAAAGAAAAAATCATCTAGAATTCCCCTAAGAGCTCAGGGACAGTGCAGGGGAGATATAGGTGTGCCAGTTTGAAAGGATTTATGTACCCTAGGAAAGCTGTGTTTTAATCCTAATCTCATTTTGTAAAGGCAGCTGTTTCTTCTAATCCCAATTCAGTACTGTATGCTGGAAACTTTAATTAGATTATCTCCATGGAGATGTGATTTAATCACATCAGATGGGTCTTGATTAGTTTACTGGAATCCTTCAAAAGAGGAAGCATTTTGGAGAAAGTTTCAGAATGCTGCAGAACCATGAAACAGAGTCCACCAACCAGCGACCTTTGGAGATGAAGAAGGAAAATGTCTCCCTGGGAGCTTCATGAATCAAGAGGCCTGGAGAGAAAGGCAGAAGATGCTGCCATGTTTGCCACGTGCCCTTACAGCTGAAAGGAAAAATGTTGAAAGTCCTCATCCTTCTTGAACCAGGATATCTTTTCCTGGATGCCTTAGATTGGACATTTCTTTAGACAAACTCTAATTTGGACATTTCCATGGCCTTAGAACTGTAAACTAGCAACTTATTAAATCCCCCCTTTTTAAAAGCTGTTGCATTTTTGGTATATTGCATTCTGGCAGCTAGCAAACTAGAACAATAGGCAAGTTTGCCAGTGTCAATTTCTCCCTCCTTTCTCAGGATCCTCATTCTTACATCCCAGATCCTTCATCACCTGTAACCCTCCTTCTCTATCCCTAAACTAGCACTAATCTGCATCCCATTTTTGCCCTCAATCAATTATCAATTTATTTTCTTGCAAGGGCTCTCAGCCATAATTGAGGTACAACTGATAAACCACTCATGTGTAAACTCCCCCAGGAATCATTTGCATTTCAAAATAAAAACAGTGTTCAAGCTCTGGTAGAATGACAAGAGGCAGGGATGACACTCTGTGGCAGACAGCTCTTCCCAGCACTTTGTAACATCACTCTAGCTTAGGCACCTGCCTACGATGTCAACCCAACTCTGGAAAAGGCCCTTCCTCATGGCTGGGTGCAAATGAGGCGGGCTAGGCTGCAGACCCAAGGTTTCTGAGCATTGCAATCCCTTCACAGGGTGCATGCTCTCCCTTTCCTTTCAGTCATAGCATTCTTGAAAACCAAATTCACTCCGTTCTTTCTTTTCCCAAAGGTTAAAAATAGCATTATCTTCAATGACCTCAATAATTTAGAACCCATGAATAAGTCATTGGCCCAGGAGGCTACACTGAAGCTTCTATTTTTACTTCTAGTCTCTCACCAAGCAAGGTGACCTCTTCAAGGAGCCGATGTTGACACCCATTGATCTTCTGGTTTCTCAGGGAACAGCTCAGGCAGAACTTGCAAGTCAGACTTCTCAAGGGCAAAGATGAACCGCTAAGTGTCAGTGACTTCAGAATATGAGTAACCAAATGTGTACTTAGCATATATGCCTTGCTCAGAACTTCTTGAGTTGCCTACAGCATGCCCCTGGAGGAACACTTTCTATTCAATAGGACAGGCAAATTCCTCCAATATTGGGCTCTGACGATACATACCATTTACTAAATTTCAAAACTCAACAAAAGAACAAGACCATATCAGGGTACCCAAACCCTTGGGTTGCCCTGGCTTTCCAACTTTAAGCCTTTTTCACATTCCTTCATCTTACATCCCCTTGCATCAGCTCCTCTATGTACTATTTTCAGTAAGGTTTAAAATATTTGCTCTGGGCCAGTCCAATGTTTTTGTTGTTGTTTGTTTTTTTAACTTTTTTTATTCTGGGATATATACAAAAAAGCAATAAATTTCAATGTACATTTTAACAAGTACTTATGGAACAGATTTCACAGTTTGGTACTGGTTACAATTCCACAATTTCAGGTTTTTCCTTCTAGCACCTCCAACACACTTGGAGACTGACAGAAATGTCAATACATTGATTCAGCAGTCATGCTCATTTGTTAAATCCTATCTTCTCTGTTATACTCCTTCTCTTTAAATAACATATATTCTTAAAAGTAATACATTTCAAAGTATATCGCAACAAATAGTTGTAGAACAGGTTTCAGTTTGGTATGAGTTATGGTTCCACAATATTAGGTTTTTATTTTTAGCTGCTCAAAGGTACTGGAGGCTAAAAGAAATATCAGTAAAATGATTCAGCACTCATTTGTTGAACCCAACTTTCTCTGTATAACTCCACCATCACCTCTGATCTTTCTCACTCTCTGTAGAGGTATTTGGGCTATGCCCATTCTAACTTATTTTTTTTTAACTTTTTTTAGTGTATAATATAACATATATACAAAACAAAGAATAAAAAAGCAATAGTTCTCAAAGCACTCTTCAAAAACTGGTTACAGGATAGATCCCAGAGTTTGTCATGGGCTACCATATGATCCTTTCATATTTTTCTTTCTAGCTGCTCCAGAATATAGAAGGCTAGAGGGCTTAAATACTTTTTTATCATAACAGTCGACTTTTTTTTCCTTCTTTTTTGTGAACAATAACATATAGACAAAAAGCCATAAATTTCAAAGCACAGCACCACAATTAGTTGTAGACATATTTCAGAGTTTGACATGGATTGCAATTTCACACTTTTAGGTTTTTACTTCCAGCTGCTCTAAAATACTGGAGACTAAAAGAGATATTAATGTAATGATTCAGCATTCATATTCATTTGTTAAGTCCTATCTTTGTATAATTCCACCATCACCTTTGATTTTTCCATACCTCTCTTTGGGGTTGTTTGGGCTATGGCATTTCTAAATTTTTGATATTGGAAGAGTCTGTTACTAATATGGGTAGGGCAGCCCAATGTTTTGTTTTGTTTTGTTTTAAAACTTTTTTACTGTACAGTATAACATATATAAAAAGCAAAGAAATAAAAAAATAAAAAAGCAATAGTTTTTTTCTTTTTTATAATTTTTTGTTAATTAAAAAAATTACAAGAAAGAAACGCAAACATCCTTAATATATGCTCATTCTGTTCTACATATATAATCAGCAATTCACAATATCATCACATAGTTGCATATTCATCATCATGATCATTTCCCTGAACATTTGCATCAATCAAATCAAAAATATTTGGGAATCACATATCAGAAATAAAAAGACAACAGAAAAATAAAACAAAAACAGAAAAAAAAAATTTTACATACCATACCCCTTACCCCTCCCTTTCATTGATCACTAGCATTTCAAACTGAATTTATTTTAACATTTGTTCCCCCTATTATTTATTTTTATTCCATATGTTCTACTCATCTGTTGACAAGGTAGATAAAAGGAGCATCACACACAAGGTTTTCACAATCACACAGTCACATTGTGAAAGCTATATCATTATACAATCATCATCAAGAAATATGGCTACTGGAACACAGCTCTACATTTTCAGGCAGTTCCCTCCAGCTTCTCCATTACATCTTGGATAACAAGGTGATATCTACTTGATGTGTAAGAATAACCTCCAGGATAACCTCTCAACTCTGTTTGGAATCTCTCAGCCATTGACACTTTGTCTCATTTCACTCTTCCCCCTTTTGGTCGAGAAGGTTTTCTCAATCCTTTGATGTTGGATCTCAGCTCATTCTAGAGTTTTTCTCAATCCCTTGATGCTGAGTCTCAGCTCATTCTAGGATTTCTGTCCCATGTTGCCAGGAAGGTCCACACCCCTGGGAGTCATGTCCCACATAGACAGGGGGAGAGTGGTGAGTTTGTTTGTTGTATTGGCTAGAGACAGAGGCCACATCTGAGCAACAAAAGAGGTTCTCTTGGGGGTGACTCTTAGGCCTAATTTTAAGTAGGCTTGACCTATCCCCTGTGGGGTTAAGTTTCATGTGAACAAACCCCAAGACTGGGGGCTCAGCCTATAGCTTTGGTTGTCCGCACTGCTTGTGAGGATATCAATAATTCAACTTGGGGAGGTTGAATTTTCCCCCGTTCTCACCATTCCCTGAAGGGGACTTAAAAAAACAATAGTTTTCAAAGCACTCTTCAAAACGTGTTTACAGGATAGATCCCAGAGTTTGTCATGGGCTAACATAGGTCCAAAGTTTTTTGAAAGTGTTCCGTCTCTTGGCCACTGGTCTATAAAAATCAGTTTGACATTTTCCCTTCTTATTTCTTCAATTATCATAGCTATCCTTTCCTCAGGCTTCCCATAGGATTCCCAACCCCAGTGCTCTGCTAGTTTTCCAGCTCCAGCTGCTAAGAGATGTGCTAATGTCCCTACGCCCCTAACCCTCCATACTACTTGTACAAAACTGAGCTCCCTCAATGTGAAGCCATGCCAAGCCATTTCACATAATCTTATCATGTCTTATCATTCTCAATATCATCAATTCATTCTCATATTCCACTCTGGAAATATATCCTTTCCTCTTCCTGAGTTACTCCCTGCCCTTGCCAAAGGGAAAAGGTATATATATTTCAGAAAGTAAGAAATATGTATCTCCTACTTATTCTCCTTTAACCCCCACAAAACAAAATAATGACTTTTAGTACACCAAAAAAAATTTAATATACCATATAAGTTTTTGTCTCACATTTAATGAAAAGTTACTATCTGGAAGGCTTTATTAGAGCAACTAGACTTTTCTTAAAAAAAAATCCTCCAAGATACTTTTATTTTCCTCATTTCACATAGGAGAAAGTGAAGGCACAGTAACTTGTTCATGGTTATAGTGGTAGAAGCAAGATATGAATCCAGGAAGTCTCATTGCAAAATTGTTAATTGATAAGCTCTAAAGGGCACAATCTCATACTCTCTTGTTCCACTTAGTTCATGAAAACCCTGCAAATAAGCATCTAGCATTGTCCCTAGCTCTGGTACATCCACTTTTTCCTCCCCAAGTAACAGCAAGGCTTCCATTCAGTCATGTCCTGTGTGAGAGCCCTTACTCCTTGTCCTCTCTTTCTGACAATTTAAGAGGATGGATTAGCAGGAATGAATGCTCAGAAAGGAGAAATCTCTGTTCTAAAATTCTTAAATTATAGAGGTAGGATTCATTGAACCAGGACACTCTCCATAGTCCATTCTAAACATTTGAAGCAATTGTGCATGTTCATAATTACAGTGAATTATGATAATCAGCACCAGCTATCAAATTGCCTTTTCCATATCTTTGAAAAGTGGAAATGAAGTTTTTCAGGGTGAGTGTTCTGGAGAGTATATTTAGTCTCTAGTTCTGATAAATGAATATGTTGTGAATAGATATGATTAATAAGAGAATCCCAGCTGGAGTTTCTAAAAGAAGTGTAGCTCATTAATTCATTCACAAATATTTATAAAGTGCCTGCTCTGAGCTAGATGCTAGATTCGGCAAACTTAAAGAGCCCTTCCAATTTTGAAAATCTGTAATTCCAGGAGAAAATTGAAGTGGACCCAAGAGAATTAATTGGACTTTATAGAGGAGACAGGAAGGGAGAGCTTTCCATATCCTGTAAGCAAAGGATAGAAGTAGGAACAAAAGTGGCTTATGTCAGGCTGGGGGAGTAGCTCTCTCTGGCAAAGTAAAGAAAACCCTCCAGAAAATCATGAGAAATGTGGATTTCTTGGATGGACAGGTAGGACCAGGTTATTAGATGCATTGCAAATCAGCTTATTGAGGCAGAGTTCCAATGTGGCACCTTGGGCAAGAGAAAGTCATTCTCGTGATCCCCAGCTGGGAACGCTATGAAGACCATCGTGTCTTTACGGTAAAAAATCAGTGGTCATCTCCAATGAAAGTGAATCTTCTCCCCCATTATATAGAAAATTTGGTGACAATGAACATTTCTGATTAGAGAAGAAAAGTGACATCCATGTGGCCTAGATGTGCAGCACAGAAACGGGAAAGGAAGGCATTTCTCTCCCCTTTCACAGTTCTCATTTTCTCTGCAACCTTCATCTCTCAGATTTGTGATGATGTGCTTTGCTAGATGTTCCAAATGCTGCTAATGAGATTCAGCTATAATCTATTCATTTCATAGTCATCGCTAGGAACCAGACTACCCTCCTCACCTGCTACATTTCCAGGCTGCCTGCAGGGGCTGGAGCAGAGCAGTATGATTCTGCTATGGGGAGAGGGCAGTCTGTGCAAGCGGCTCTCCCTTCTCATTTGACCTTCAGGGAATGGAATGGGCATGGGCCTCCCACTGACACCCCAGCAGAGCAAGGATAAACCATGCAGGAAAGGGGAGAGGAATGCTTGACTACAGAAATAGTTTGGGAATAAAGAAGAGAAAACTGAGGAGAGACCTCATTACATGAAGGGCACCTGACCAAAGGAAGCAGTAGCATTTCTGTTCAATGTCACAGAGGACAGAACAAGAAATAAACATGCTTAGAGGGTGGCAGAGCTGTAATGTTATCTTCACAGTCAAGCTCGCTTCTTATCAAGGGCTGTTAACAGGCCAGGTTACCTAAGGAGGCTGTGAACCCTTCCCCCTTTAAGTCTTTAAAAATAGCTTCAATTTGTATTTGCCTGGGAGCAGACTAAGAAAATGGCCTATCAGAAGGCAGGGGGCATTAGCCTTTTGAGGTCCTTCCTAATCAAGAGATTATGTCTTTTTCTTTTTAGTTGAATTAATTTGGTCACATTTATGGAGAATAGTTAGGGTGTGGGGTGGTTTTTGTGTATGATCTTGCCTTGTGTTTTCAGTGTTCTGTTCCCTATGTTTGAAGTCCTTCCAAGCCCGTCTGCCTCCCCCCACAGATCTATACTTGACCCTCCCAGGTTTCCACTAATCTGCCTTTCTACATTGCTGCAATGCATGCAATCTTTTTTTTTTTAATACATACACTCTTTACCAAAGATTTAAGCAGTTGAACGTAAACTGCTTTGTGTACTTTATCATTGGCCAAGTGTTGGCTTTTAATCCCTACCCTTATTGAGTGTCGCCAACTGTATATATGTAATTCTATACTTATTATATAAGTATAATATAAACTGTATATATGTAATTCTATACTTATTAAGCATCTACCTTGTGGAAGGCATTTGACAACCTTTGTTCAGCAATGCACTTGAATATTAGGTTTTTTTAAAGCAGCCTCTAATGTAAATGCAAGTTAAGTTGCTAGTTACATAGGACATAGTCATGTGCAAACTATTAGTAAACCTAATTTTACATACTAGATTCCTGGATGTGGGAAGGAAGTATTGAAGAAGAAATTTTATTTGAAAATTGAGCAGCAGAAATTTTGATTAAAAGAAGGGTGACATCAGAGAATATTGCAATGGAACATACTAACATGGCAGCCTATTAAATAAATACTATGAAGACTGGTAGAACACAAAAGAATGACAGACATGTTTGTTTAAGGTCAACAGTCAAATGTGCAGTGGTTGTTGTTTTCTCGTCTAGGAAAATCAGACCAGTGATTGGTCTAGAGCACTAGAAACCTATGGACAAATTTCTTAGAATGATTTGTGTTTAAAGTGAAGAAAAGAAACATTTGGCTATGGTCTAGAGAAAATGGCAGGCTTAAATTAAGCCCTTTTTGATAGAAGTTAAGGATTAGTGAACAAGCAAATGTTTTTATTTCTTTAGATCTTTCTCCTTAGCTATCATCCTTTGAAAATACAGCATCTTTAAATTTGCCATGCTCAATTTTCATTGACATTGCAGCAACAACAAAAAAAAATTGACAAAGCAAAAATTTAAAATTTTAAAGTTGACAAAGCACAAAATTATGAAATCTGGTTGATAAGGTTACAACTTCACAACCAAGGCACAATTGCTATTTAATTATTAACAATCTGGTAGCTTACTTTAGTTGCAATCAAAGTATCTCAGAAGAAGCAATCATCTTCTCAAGGGCTAAGCTTGCAGTGATAAAACTATAAAATATTCTAATGTGACATCAGGGACTAAAATTACATGATGAACTTGACTATAATCAAATACTCTATAGCGAAAGGAAATGCTTTAGTCTCCAATGATTCAGAGGCCTTTTTAATCCTTCAGAACCCTAGGTTTATGCTTAAGAATCCTTGTTTTGAATCATTTACAATGAAAACCTGACCATTTGAACTTTCTGGTTACCTGAACATAATTACAAAAAAATAAATCACAAAATAAATATTACCAAGGATGACTGTGAAAAGGTAGAATCTAGATTTATCTGTCATGTTTTTCCTATATTCCAGGAAATGAGAAGAATTTAGCTACCCTTGAAGTTCTTTCTGCTTTTACATTGTTGTTATTAATGATAATTGCAATAATACTTGAGTCTCTTCCAACTATATTGTTAGTGTTTCCCAAGCTCTTTTACATCCTGTTACACATGGGAAATGGGAATATATTAGTGGAACTCTGGGAAAACAGAGCAGGGACCTGGGACTCTGGCCTCCTGGGATCTTTCCTGCTGGCCCTAAGAGGGAGGAGGGTGATGTTTGTGCTCACCTAGATCTGTGCTGGTAGGGATGCTCTGAGAGATGGCCAGTTTTTGCAACTTCACCCATGGCCCTCTAATTATCATGAAAACACATTCTTTCCACCTCCTGTCCCTCATCTTCAGTGAAGGAGGGGCTCACCGAGCAACCTCACAGAAAGGAAGAACTGACTTGCCTTCTCAGTGGAGTGAACAGAAACACTCATTTGTAGGCAGCAACAGCTGTTGTCCTCAGGGAATTTTGCTGACAGTATGAGAGTGGGGCATGATGTCACAGGAACTCTGGCTTGGCCAGCACAGCATGGTGTCCATGGCAGCTGATCTGTTCATCCAGATTGAAAAGATTTCTTCTCCTGCTGCTCTCCCACCCTCCCCTTCTTCCTGCCAGTCTGAGTGATAATTGTAAAGCCATGCAGTTCCTTTCAGAAGTAGGCCATGGGAGCCAGGCATGGGTGTTTTCATTGCTGGCATGTTGCAATTATCACCAAGGATGGCTCTGATGACAGCATAATACATGTGGTGTTTTGTGCTAAAAAAGTCAATGCCAGGGGTTTAAAGAGCAAAACTTCCCAGTGATCATAGCACAGTTTCAACCTCACATATGATCTGTGTAGACCCCAGTTCAGTAGCCACTTTTCTTCACTCCCAGATGATTCCTACAAAAGATGACCAAAGAAGCTATTACTTTCTATGTAGTCCCTGGGAAACCATGACAAGTTAGAGTGCACTGTTTTCTACTCAAGAATCTCAAACTCTTAACGCAATGGCAGGGGTATGCTTTCCAAGGTCCAAAATTTAAATTGATATGATTTTCAGAGGAAAAAATCAGCCTCACAATAGAACTTAAAGAAAATGGACTGGGTCTGAGTCCTAAGTCTATTTAGTAGCTTTGGGAATTTTAATTAACTTCTCTGCCCCCATCTCTAACATGAGTATAATAATACCTATTTCACAGACTTGTTAGAATTACCTGAGTGAATGAAGTAAAACACTTAACACACATAGCCTGCTGCCATATAAATACTACATAAAAGGTTGTAGTTGCTATTGTTATTTTTGCTATGATGATATATACCACTAACATATTAAAGAAGAAAGCTTCGTATAAGAAAAGTAGTATGTATGCTTGCTAATTTCTTTTTAGTACTGACTAAATCACATGACTATCATATAAATGAGTAGAATCAGGATACCAATTGTAACATCTTCAAAAACTTTAATACATCATGTTGGTGATATTGTCCCCTCATACCAGGAGGGGACAATTTGAAGCTTACTATACCATGCCAGAGCAATCTATGAACTCAAATATTTCTTCAGGATACCAAGAATTTCAAGTTAAGTATTCTTTTGTTGGACAAGTTTAAGAAAATGAAAATAATATATATTTAATGTTGACATTTTTATACTAAAGCCTATAGTTTAACCTTGTATATTATTGAACCATCTAAAATAAGTTAACTTTTCACATCATGACTATTTCTATTTATCTAACCATGAACTGTCAACCTGAAAAGGCTTTGTCTTATTTATTATTCAACATTTAGTAACTGTTTTTCACTTTGATGTAAGTTATTAATTTATAAACTGCTTTTACCTTAAATCATCTGGTGACAAAGCATAGTTCCAGAAGTAGATTTGCAGATAAGCTGCTTAAAGCAGGAGAATTGTTAAGGTGGTTTGATGCATACTCAATAATTCATTAAAAGGAAGCAATGAAAAAGAAGTTGTTGTTAGGCAGGAAAATATTTTCTTCACAGTCATAGTCAACTATTAAGTTTTCATTAAGTAGTGTGTTTTATACAGTTGCATTAAGAAATGCTTTGCAACTAAACTGACAATGAGTTAAGACCTTGGTGTGTTCTTTATTATAAAGGGCAGACTCAAATTCACTTAGAATCATTAGACAGACTCAAATCACAAAGAACAATTTTCCTGTAGTACATTTAGAGAGCATTCACGCAAGATAGGAACACATGAAACCAAAGACCAGGCCCACATTATCCCTCCAAATTAGCATTTTATTATAAAATAGGGCTTTCAAAGATTTCCATTCCATTATTTAGTTCTTTTTTTTTTTTTTTTAATACAGGGCACTGAGGCAATAAAGGACCTTAGTGATCGTCTTGTCCATTCCCATAATTTTATAGCTAAAGAGCAGTAAAGCATAAAAGTTAAGAGTGGAAGTTCAGGGGTCAGCCTGCCTGAGTTCCAGCCCTGACTCAGCCACTCACCAACAGTGCGACATTGAACATGCTGTTTCCTTTTCTGTATTTTTGTTTTCTAAATGGTAAAATCAAAGTTGCAGCCTAAGAAAAGTATTAATGGTATTGGATTAATTATGAGAAGTAAATGAGGCAATGCACAAATGTTAGTTATTATTACATATGGGAGAACAGAGACTGTGAGGAGTTAAGGGATTTGTGTAGATTCCTCAGCTAGCTGGTCGTGGATTCTAAGTCTCCTCATTCCAGTCCAAGACACCAAGTTCTACAAGTGACCAGCACGGTAGTAGACATACATTGTTTCTGCCTGAGCAGCATCTATTCCTTCTTCTTCAGTTAACAGTACCTTTTCATTTTTCCTTTGGAGAGTGTTTTGGTTTGTTAAAGCTGCTAGAATGCAACATACAAGAAACGGAATGGCTTTTATAAACAGAATTTATCAAGTTACAAGTTTACAGTTCTAAGGCCATAAAAATGTCCAAACTAAGACATCCAGGGAAAGATGCCTTGACTCAAGAAAGGCTGATGGGTCCAGAACACCTCTGTGAGCTAGGAAAGCATGTACCTGGTGTCTGCTGGTCCTTTGGATTTTGGTTCCAACAGCTTCCCCAGGGGCATTTTCTTTCTGCATCTCTAAACATCTGAGTCTCATCTTGGTTCTGAAGTTTTTTCCAAAATATTTCCCCCTTTAAAGGACTTTAATCAAGACTCGCCTTGAATGAAGGTGGAATCACATATCCACCTAATCGAAAGGTCACGCCTACAAGGGGGTACATCATATCTCCTTGGAAGTAATCTAATCAAAAACCCACAACCACAAATGAGCAGGCCAATCTCACAGAAATAATCTAATCAAAGGTTTCCACCCTAAGCAATGAGTCTGGCCCTACAAGATTGAATCAGTATTAAAATATGGCTTTTCTGGAATTTATAATACTTTTAAGCAGGCACAGAGAGCTACCTAACACCCACTCTTAGTCCAGGTGCTTTTTGCCCCCAAAATTTGCCCCAGTTGGGTGATTGTCACTTGAACAAAACCTAGCCAATCAGAGCATTATATTACTTTGACCACAATATTTGGTTTAGGGAGGGGCATGTGACCCCCAGACCAATGAGATACCTTCCCAGGACTTTTGCTGGAACAATTTGCTGCACCATCCTTTAGGTCTGTCAACTATTAAGATGCAAGCCTAGAGTCCTTGGTGGCTGTGTTGCCATTGAGAAGGTAAAGCCCGAGTGAAAAAGAAACCAACAAAGGAATAAATAGTTCATAAATATAGAGAGACATATTCCTGATGGCATCACTTGAGTGCCTAAGAGCCAGCCACACCTGAGATTACGGTATTTCTATCCTTGGGCATTGATAGCTGAATAGTTGGGAAAATGCTCAATATAATTCTTTAGCTGTAAAATGCTTAGTAGAGTCTTTAGTAGCTAGAAATGCTTATTATAATGATTTCACTCAAGCAGCTTTGATTCATTTCAAGCCTAAAAATCTTTGCTTGCATAATTTGTTGCAATTAATATTAACAGTTTACTTTCTGTTCCTAGTTAGATTAATGAGATCTTCCAGCTCTGCTTGTAGGAATAAGATAACACCTACAGCAGGATGGAAACTATGTGGACTAATATCAGCACCACCACCCCCCCTTTGAAGGTCAAGATCAAACACCTGAATGATCAACAAAGAAAGAAGGGCCAACCAGGTAAGAGGATATGCTGATCAACCAAAAAGAAGCAAGTGATGGCTCCTCAATTTTAATGAATCCAGTGACTTTCATTTAGATTTTAATTTTTTTTTCTGCTTTCTTCTGGAACTTTGTCATTACTCAGTCTACTTGGATTATAAAAGCTCAAATTACCTTTTTCACTTTGAATTCACCTTGGAAAGATATTTTTTTCCTTTGTTTCTCATTGATGCATCTTCAATAAACTCACCTTCTCACCAAAGCAAAGAGACTTGTTTCCTTGTTTAATGCAAGAGCAGATGGGTCTAACTATACAGGACCATGTTTTATGAAGGGAACAGCCTTTCAGTTAGTTCAGACGCAGATTCTGTTCAGACAGAAGTGGTTTCTGTCATTTGCATTGAAGAAGTTCTGACTTATACAGGCATGTTTAAAATATACCATTTAGTTCTAGCGTTGGAAACCAGCTCAAATATTTCCTTGTACAAAAGAGTCTGAAATAAAAATCTTCCTTTGACAGGTAGGAATAATTCTGACAGTCTTTCCTACTTCATGATATTTTGATATTGTTTTGGTTAGGCAAGCAATATTGGATGGGTTCTGGAGTCAGATCTGACTTTGAATCTTAGCCTTTCCTCTAATTTGCTCTCTCTAAGCCTTAGTTTCTTTATCTGAATAGAATTAATGCAGGGATTCAGTGAGATACTGCATACAAAGTAGTAACAAATTAGCATAGTAATGATAATAATAAAAAAAGACTAACATTTATTGATGTTTACTGGGTATTAGGCTCTGTTAGCACTTTATGGATATTAACTCATTTATTCCTCATAATAACCATATATAAAAGAAGCTCTATTTCTCATTTTGCAGTTGAAGAAACTGAGAGATGGAGAGGTTAATAATTTTCACAAATTCGTACAGTTATTAAGTGGTGGAGGCAGAACTCTTATTTCAGAGCCATGCTCCTTACTATTCTGCTAAATTGCCTCTCATCTTGTTCAATAAATATTACTGCTGAGGTTGGTGCTCCTGACATAAGTTCATAAGTTGACATAAATTTCTGAAGTAGTTATTTTGAAGCAGTTAGGTCCAAAGGTTAAAGGATAAATAGGACAGACCCTACTCTACGGGAATTTATAATATAGCCAGGAGTGGAATTGGGTGAAAAATCTATGGTAACTTTTCTAAATCTTGGTTTCTATGTGTATAAGGTAGGTTTACTTATGTCCCAGATTTTTGTAAGGATTAAAAGAGGTGATTATGAAAAACACTTGAAAATCACACTGCCTGGGAATCACCATCATCGTTACCAGTATAATTATCAAGAATGCTTGGAAAAATAGGCAGAATATGGTCCAAAGTTTACAACTGCTCACAGAATGTGATTTTCCTTAGTGATCTTTTTGGTGAATAACTTTTTTTTCACATTTAAACTAACCAATCAACAAAAAGAATAGAAAAGGAAATGAAAATCACTGCAAACTGAGAGATTCCGTTTATTAGATACTTCCTAACAGCAAGCAAAATCACCTAGGAAGGACTTCAAGAGCAAAGACTAAGAATTGCACATGAGTATCTGTCCCTTCCTCAGTAAAGTACATCTTTAAAGGGGACAGGTGAAACATTGGTTTGAGAAACCATACGGGAAAGGGGTAAAGGTTGAGCACAGAGGAACTATTCAGCAATGCAAGACCAACTCTGCTCTCTGGTAGGCAAAGAGCTTGCTGGGCCTTGCTCCCCTCTCCAAAGTGGCCTAAGTGGTCATTTTTAGGTTTAGGTTCTTGCTTCTATTTCAGTGAGATGGTCTCTATGAGGCTCAGTTATGCTCATCTCCCCACCTCCTGCCACTGTGGTCACTCTCTACATCACGATCACACCCACTTATCCTCTTCCAAGTAGGATATTCACACACAGACTTCTACCCCTCCCAGTGGGATTGGCTTCCTCTCCCCCTCTCATCCTTACCACCACCACCCATCAGCAGAAAAGCAAAGGGCAGTACCTTGATGTTCTACTTGCGATAGGTGGACGCCGCTTGGTGATTGCTTCTCCAGGGACCAAGGCTCTGCTTGGCAGTCAGAATGTGACTAAAACATGTCCTTGGTCCAGTTGGTTGGAACAAAAAGAATGAATATAGGAACGACTTCATCTAGTGTGCAGAGTCTAGCCAAAAGATTGGTAGAAAAGGGGGAATGGAGTCTCCTTGTTTCCAGCAGATGACATTTTTCTATATCCTCTTCTCTCCTCCAGGGATTCACTTTTGGTTTCTGGTCACCTGCCCCCTACTCTATCTGGATCAAAACTCCCATGAAGACAGAATACCAAGAGTAGAGCATGGACAGTCTTGAAATTGATGTTGTGCTTACTTCTTCCATTCATCTATCATGTGAAGAAAAAATCTGTAGCCTGCCCTGCTTGCCTGGGTGAAATATTTTCAAAATTTAAAAGCACTATATTGGCAAGAATAAATAACATAAATATATTAAAATTGTCTTTCCAGGAAGTAATGTGCCTTAGGGTAAAACTTAACTGTTTTCATATCTATTATCTCTGATTCTTTCCATCCTCTTGATAATATAAGGACAGGAATGACATCTTTAAAGTGCTTTATTGCTTATTGTTTTTGTTGTAAAGTCATATGTACTCATTGCTAAAAATAAATCAGATACTACAAAAAGGTATAAGGAGTAAATAGATTACACAAGTAATCCTACCATCTACAGATCACAAATATACATTTCAATATACACTTTGACATATATTGTAAAAAAAGAGATCACATTGTCTTGTAACCAGATTTTTACCATTATACTCATAGCATTCACAATATTAGAACATATAGACATATTTTAATCTTTATTTTAAATGCTTCATGTTATTTCATTCTATGGAGATACTTTAATCTCTTATTGATGGAAGTTTTGTTTTTCAAATGTTCACAATAAATTTTTACAATGAGTCTATACACATTTGACCACCTGTCTGATTATTTTCTTAGGATATATTCCTAGACTCTGTGGATCAAAGGGTTTTTACACTTTTTAAATAATGTCAAATTATCTTCCAGAAAGATTTTAAAGGAATAGAAATGATCACTTTCCATGCACAAAGAGGGAAAGGCATAGAGAAATACAAATAGGTTCAATGGCTTGCCAAAGGTTATTCAATTATTCACTCAGGATGCTTGCAGAGTCATCTGTTAAACAACCTTAAATGAGATGTGTTAGAGCTAGAAAAACCCAGAGAAAACATTCAATTCAAGTCTCCAGTTTTTGTGAATGACGAAATTGAAGAAGGCTTGTCATTATTGAATCCAAGGGTCTCTCTCTGTCTGGTCTTTCCATGAGTTGAAGGATGGTGTCTGCAACTTGACATGGAGCCATCTTGCCAATTGAGTATTATAAGCTCTAAATTTTTCCCTAATAATTCTATATTTTTTCTGGTAATCAGTCCTTTCCCCATCAAATTTACCTAGCTCTACTATCTAGATCAGCAGTTAGGTTTCAGGCAGATCTTAGACCTGGTATCTTAAATTTTTTAAAGCTGGAAGCAGTTCTCTTTAAGTGACTTCCAGACACAGGATTCAGCAATGCTCTTTAGACACTTCCCTCCATGAAATCATGTATGGTTAGTTCCGTGGCCCTCCCTGATGGCCACTAGGCGTCAGACTTTCCCATCCCTCCTCCAACTCTGCTGCTTATTTTGTAATTAACTCATTTGCTCAGAGCCATTAGGTCTTATCTAAGAGGACTTCTTTATCATCACATGAGCATACATGATGTGGAATCCTAGCAAGTTTCAATGGGCTGCTTAAGTCTGGCTGTTTCCTAGTTACTAGTTTTCCAACAGAGTTCTTCACTCATAGCCTAAACCTTAACTGAGGGGAGGTGGAAGAAAGATTGACTGATAACCACACCTTACACTACCAACAAGCAGTGCCTTGCAGAGAGCGGCTACTTAATAAATAGCAGAAGGTTGATGAATGAAACCAGAAAGCTTTATTTTGTGAACTAGTTTCCAGGAAATACAGTGTCTTGTCTACAATGCCTTGGAGAAGGGAGCCTTCATCCTGGAAATATCTTCTTGCCTTCCTTTCACAGAAAAAATGATAACATTCCTAGACAGGTATTGACTTACCTGGGCAAAGGCTTCAACTGTGAGTTCTAAAAGTGTATGTCAAAACTTTGCAGACTTACTAGGACCAAAGCAACAGCCCCATCCCTATGAGGTGGTGTTACCTTTCATTTATTTTTGATTTTGATTAACACTGCCAAGATTTAAAAAAATAATGTCTCTATAAAATAAGACTATGAAACCAACTTTCTAAGACTCACAAGAAAGTAAATTTACTGATCTGAGATACATTACTCTTTACGTTCCCATTTCACAGATGACAATGCACAACATGATATTGCTCTCCCCACCTTATCTTTACCTTCACCACACACCAGATATCAATGTGGCACAAGTTTGTGCATGGAGGCAGTCCAGATTGTAAAGGGCATTCAGAGAAACCAAGACTGGATTTCTCTACTTAATTTACATAGGCACACTATGTCTATCTCTTCAGTCCTTTCTCAAAAGAAGGATGGGTCCATAACTTGACATGGAGCCTATCTGCATTTATACTGTCTTGTCTAGCATCTTGAAGGGACCTCGTACTTAAGGAAGTCTGGGTTATTTTGGCGTGTCTCTCTTGGGGTCCAATGAAGAAGAAAATCCAAGAGAAGAAAGGAACTATGCTACTTACCTAGTGCATTAATTTTTCCACCACAAATTTATATATCTGAAGAGATAGTCCATGTTAAACATGGAAAGCAGTTACACCCATAGTAATGGTATAAAAATATGATCTGCAACTAAGAACTACAGATGAACTAGATCTTGAAAACCTGAAAGCAACTCTGTTCTTTGCCAAAGCCTTTTCATAACTCCAGTTAAATTATATAATGGTTTGAAGCTTGTCACACACGAGCAGTCTTTTTTTCTGATTGGTTTTAATAAATCCTGTTTTGAGTAAAAATAGCAGTAATGTGAAATTTATTAAAAAGAAACAGGGAATCCTAGATCTATAGGTGAAAATAATTTTCTATTAGTGATAAATGCATTCTCCCTCTTTTCCATAAATGTGCACTTTTTCTAAATAAATCAGAATTACTCTTTTTTAATTTTGGATTTCTTTCAAAATATTATCTCCCAAACCAGCAAACAACAATAACCTCACCTATCAGGGGCTTCATGGTTCATAAATCTCAGGCCTTCCTTTACAATTAGCACTGCCAGGGACCAAATCACTCCATTCTAGATTATTCCCCCACTTCCTAAGAACTACTTAGAGTGGCTCTAGTAGTTGCATTTTTTTTTCTTTTTCCACAACTCCTAAAAATGTATGTGACAGCATTGAGTCATTTATCCAAACAAATGCTGAGCAGTGCCTCACATAACCGCCTGGCACCTGAGCTGCTGCTGTTTCAGATCAGTCCAGCTCTTACCATATGTGAAAAAACTGAACTGGGCAACTCATCTCTTCAGTCCTATGAAGATATGTTCTGTATAAGTACCCAGCAACCATACTGACTTCAGTTGAAAAACAAGATCTGGGCATCTCTTTTAGAGTTAAACTAAAGAATTGGCTTCTGATCCACAAGAATATGGGAGCCCCAAGACTAGGTACTTTAAAAAAGATGAATATTGAAATATCCAGAATCTTTAGTTTCTCAGCAAAAAGCCACATATTGCACTGGGAATTATGGAAGGTCTAGAGATGGAAAATCTGCATTCTGATTTTGGGAAACTTAGATCTGGACTGGGAACAGTCAGACACAAGCACACCTCTGGATCTTCCCCATTTGAGCTAAGAAACTAACAAATTCTTAGTTTGTTGGCTCCCCATGACCTGCAACCATGGAAGTCTTTGCAGAGGAGGGGCAAATATTCAATCTTAAAGTATGGGAAGAGTTTCAGAAACTAGAAATAAGAAATGGGGAATTAGATGGATGTGGACAGGGAAAGGAAAATCTGTATTTGGAAATTTTGAGCATCTCTGTTTGGTGGGAGTATGGGGTTTAAGATGGCAATAAATGGATTAAGCCTAGAAATGGATGCTGATAATTTATTGGACAAACAAACACCAGGATTTGGAGTTTGGATTTGGGCAGGTAGTTACTGGGGAATCATTGAAGTTTCTTTGATACGATTAAAGCAGTGCAGAAAGGAAGCTAATATAGAAGGATGTTCAAGTTGGCTCAGGAGACAGGGAGGCAGATAAGCTCTTCCAACATTTAATTCCGAGTTCATAAAGGCTAGAACTCAGTGGGGCATAAGGGAATGGAAAGGAAGGAGAACAGGATGTTATATACCAGGAAAGGACTCATTTCAACGTGAAGTCACTTTAAAGGAATGAAAAGGTGATCATTATCTCAACCTATGATGTACACGAGTAATAATGAGATTGATTTTCAGATGTAGGTTATGGAATTACCCTCTTTGTTATATAAGCCCATTTAAAAAGTGGATATAATTTGATTATTGATGGGCCATTATGTATGAAGGCAAGCACAGGAGTTGGAGAGCCAGGCTAGTCTGCAGGGCCCAGAGGAGAAAGGATACTTGGCTCTCTGTTCTCATTAGGTCACAGCACAACATTTTTCAACCTGGGGGAAGGTCACTTTCCCTTCAGATGATTGAAGTGTTCTAAATGCCGTGCAATGCCCCAAGCACATTTAGCAGATGGAGCAAAGGGGGGTGGGAGAGACTTTTGAAAAACTCACCATTATTTCAGTAATTTGATATTAATTGCTCCTTATGAAGCATTTACAAGCTAGACTTTACACCCATCCACAATTCAGAGATGCGAGCAACCCGTGTTCGCCTCATTGGAAAAAGCCACAACCCCCTTAAAAGGCTTATGAAGTATATATTCCAATGGGATGGTGGTTAAAATTAACATTCTTAGGTTTCTCAAAAATCCTCACATTCAGGCACACATCACTTTATGTGAATCCAGCCTTAATTCCCCGTTGCCTGATGTCATAATTTCAGTGCTGTTTTTTCCCTTCATTTGAAAATGAGGACCTTAAACTTGGAATCTTTTCTGTTCATCCCAATCCCTACATTTCTGACCAATTATCACTTACCTTCATAGAAACAGAAGAAAGTGAGTTTATGGGAAACTAGAATAATTACCCCTTTAATGCTAATTTCTGTACATTGAATTTTGGTCAAATGGACATTGGCTATACCATGGGTATAACATGGCTAAGGTAGCAACCACACATAGACTCGAGATAGTCTGTGTAAATGGACTTCCTTGGTATGACATCAGTTATGACAACTAGCGATGAGAGAGGACCAAAAGGTCTATGACTGGGACATAGACCTTTGCCCTCTGCCCCATGCAGGTGCTCTGGGAATCTGGAGCTAGAGAAGAAATGCAAATGCAATGTGAATTTTGAAATAAATGTAAATGCAGGTCAAGATTTTCTGGAATAAATACTGACAAGTAGGACCTCAGTGAGGGTGTTGGGTTGGTGTTTTATCTATGGTTGTGTCTGGCTGTTCTGTTCAATGGTAAGTTGGAATAATGGATCTATGTGTTCTTTAGACTCCTGTGAACAACAGCAGCCTCCTGGATCTTTTGGGTTTCCCAAGTGAAGCTACAGAATACCAGTACTTTACACTGCACTGCATAAATAGATATATGAGCCTGCATTGCTAATAAGATCTGGGACAGTGGCTCTGAGCATCATCCTCATTCATCTTAAGGACAATGCAATGCCAAAGTCGTTGATGGCAGGTTCCAAATTCTGAACACTAGCTAGGTTGAAATATAACAGCACATCATCAGTGAATCATTTCTTTTTTTTTAAAATACAGTTTTATTGAGATACACTCACACACCATACAGAAGTATACAATCACTGGCTTACAGTTTTGTCACGTAGTTGTACATACATCCCCATGATCAATTTTAGGACATTTTCATTACTCCAGAAAGGAAATAAAAATAAAAATCAAACCCAAATCCTGCCATACCCCTTATCCCCCCACCCGCCCATTGACCAATAGTATTGCTGTGGTACATTTGTTAACCGTTAATGAAAGAATATTAAAACACTACTGTTAACCATAGTCCATAGTTTGCACTAGGTACGTTTCCCCCATGTATCCAGCTATTTTTTTTTAACATTTGTTCCCCTTATTATTTACTTATTTTTAATCCATATGTTTTATTCATCTGTCCATACCATAGATAAAAGGAGCATCAGACACAAGGTTTTCACAATCACACCGTCACATTGCAAAAGCTGTATCATTATATCATCATCTTCAAGAAACATGGCTCCTGGAACACAGCTCTACAGTCTCAGGCATTTCACTCTAGACGCTCTAATATAACTTAGACTAAAATGGGGAAATCTATATAATGTGTTAGAATAACCTCCAGGATAACCCCTTGACTCTGTTTGAAATCTCTCGGCCACTGACCCTTTATTTTGTTTCATTTCTCTCTTGCCCCTTTCGGTGGAGAAGCTTTTCTCAATCCCTTGATGCTGAGTCTCAGCTCATTCTAGGACTTCTGTCCCATGTTGCCAGGGAGGTTTACACCCCTGCGAGTCATATCCCACATAGAGATGGGAGGGCTGTGAGTTTGCCTGCCGTGTCAGCTGAAAGAGAGAGAAGCCACATCTGAGCAACAGTAGAGGTTCTCTGGGGACACTTCTTAGGTCTAATTTTAATTAGGCTTAGCCTATCCTTTGTGGGGATAAGTTTCATATGAACAAACCTCAAGATTGAGGGCTCGGCTTATTGATTCGGTTGTTCCCACTGCTTAGTAGAATATCAGGAATTCTCCCAATGGGGAAGTTGAATTTTCTTCCTTTCTCGCCATTCCCCCAAGGGGACTTTGCAAATACTTCTTTATAGTGAATCATTTCTTGAGTGTCTGCTGCATGCAGGAGACTGCCCCTGAAGTCCAGAAAAGTATTTTATTCAGTCAGTCAATATTCAGCAAGTATTTATTGAATACCTCTTCTCTGCCAGGCATTAGGGACCCAACAATGTGGAGTATACCCAGTAGTATAATCTATGTAACCATAAGACCACTTTTGAGTTATACACAATTCCTGGCTGTTGCTTGATCCCTCCTACTTCAGAAGAGGCTGTAGAAGTAGGAATGAAGCCATGGTGTGTGTCTTTCAGCCAAATTAACTTTCCCCTGACAACTCTTGTCACTTTCTTGGAGGATCTTAGTATCACAGCCCCAGCATTTCTCTCCTTCCTCCTCTCCCTACCTTCCAACATCTCTAAGAGGGGGAGACAAACATTATTCTTCTTTCAGACATGGGGAATTGAGACACAGAAAAGTAGAAGAGGTTTCCTCAAATCACATAGAAGACCAAAAGCAGAACCAGAATTCTTGGGTCCATGAGCTTGATCAAATAGGATCCCATGAAAATGGCTTTCAACCAAGACAGATAATAACAGCAATAAATGGCCCTTAAGATTTGCTGCCTCGATGATATTAGAGAAATATCAATTATATGGGAAGAAAAGTAAAGGATGAAGAGGATAACTAGACAAAGAGTTAATCCATTAGAAATAATCCATACGAACCGTGTTGAGCTCAATCAACAAAGGACTCAAGAGTAAAGGATTTTGAGTTCAACTGCAGAGAAGATGGAAAAGGCTTCATCTACCTGAATACCTCCAATGAGAGCCTAAGGACTTGGTCACTTGTTGTTGTTGTTTGTTTTTTTCCAGACCAATGGGGCAAAAACATATTCAGCAATATGAATTAAGTACTACTTCAAACTTTGTCATTCAGCACTTTATTACCCTGGATTGGCTAAGTATGAAAACCAGCTCCAAACCTGGAAAATCCACACCCACATGCACAGCAATCATCTCTGAGGACTGTGCTTTTTGTAAATGGGTGAGGGAAGCTACTTGGTAAACCGACATGTTTCCTCCTGACCAAGCTGTTTCTACGGCTCAAGAGACTCAGAGCCAATGAACAGATGTTCCCTCGCTGCCCTGAGCCATCTCTGCCCTCTCCAGCTGTCGGACCACTAGGACAGAGACTGGATAGTACCTGGCATTTCTTTACCTTGGGCCCTCCTTGGTGATCATGCTGTTCCTCTTCTTTCCGAACAAGAGCCTCCTGCTCCCAAGGCAGGAAACTCACAGTCCCGGGTATGTTTGAAGTTCTCAGGTGAAGATCATCATGCTTCCCAGGCTGACTTACATTTCTCATGTAACTTGGAGTGGTTAACTTTTAATCCAGATGCCTTTATTTGATAGAAGGGACTAGAATATTTTGATCTCATTCTTCCCTATTAAGAGTGGTTTTTCTACCCTAGGGAGTGCCCTAGGCTCTATCTAAATCTCTATAAAAGTCTTACTTTTAAGTTATTTTCTCAGAAAATAAAGGCTTCCAGATTGACCTATGCCAGACGTACCAGTATCTCCCAAAACATCAGTCAGTTTTCATTCCTCTACCCCATAAGGTCAATACCCCTTTCCAGCATGAAGAAGTCAAGACGGTCATTGTCCAGATATCCCTGAAGATTGAGAGAAAGATCAAATGAGAGGGAGGAGGTATGACTGAGAAATTAGTATTTAACAAATGACTGTGACTTCTTACTTATCACATAGATATCTCTCCTTAGTATCTAGTGTTTTAGAATATTCAGAAGAAAATACTTGAAGTTGTTGAATTGTAATCCAGTAGCCCTGGTCTTTGATAATGATTATATGACTATATTGCAAAAAATAGTCAGTTGCTTGTGTTTGTTTGGATCTACTCCTGGATGTTTGTTCTGTTCCACTAATCTACATATCCATCTCTCACAATACTATAGTAGGTAGTCTTACTTAACCTACCTCTGTTGTAAGTCTTAGAATTGGGTAACATGCAATACTAGCGGCCAATAAGAGGGAGAGGGAAGCAGTATGGGATGTTCAGGGTTTTCTTTTTTCTTTTTATTCCTTTTTCTATAGTAATGCAAATGTTCTAGAAATCATCATGGTGATGAATGCACAACAATGTGATGATACTGTGAACCCCTGATTGTATACTTTGGATGGATTGTGTGGTGTGTGAACATAAGTCAATAAAATTACATCAAAAAAGAGTGGGTTTTCCTGGAGGAAGAGTATTATGGCATATTGAATCATGTACCCCAAAAAGATATGTTCAAATCTTAACTCCCAGTCCTGCGAATGTGAACTCATTTGTTAATAGGACCTCTGAAGAGCCATGTGGATGAGGCCAAATTGAATCAGGGTAGGCTTTAATCCAGTATGACCGAAATCCTTGTAAGCAGAGGAAACTCAGATGCAATCAGTTAGTAGAAGCAAAATGTAAAGGAGAAAGAACATCATATGATGGAGGCAGAAGTGCATCTACAAGTGAAGGAACCCCAAGGATGATCTGCAAGCCAGCACCAGACTTCTGTAGACCCAGGAGAAGGCATAGCTTCACAATACCTTGATGTTGGATTTCTGGCCTCCAGATGATGTGTCAGTAAGTTCCTTTGGTTTAAGCTAACAGTGTGTGGTATTTGTCATAGCAGCCCTGACAAATTGAGATAAGATTTGCATTAACAAAAAATTAAACATCAGTGCAGAAATGGCATAGCACAAAGCAAATGTTCCAGAAATTCTGAAAAGGTTTACTGGACACCTTATTGCCAAAATAAACATGTTATTAGATTTATGAGTAGTTTCTTAGTTGCTTGAAGAAGAACCACAAGCAACACTGAACTGAATCTAGTCTTCTAAAACACCAAAATTGCATTTCATTCGAATGGCCAAACAGTGGATTTACCAGTGAGGTACACAGAAAATTACATACACTGTATGTTTTTAAAGACACCTAAAATAAACTCCTTCCTACAAAACAATCACACTTCTCTTCCCCTACCCATCCTTCAAAACAATCACACTTCTCTTCCCCTACCCATCCTTCCCAGACCCCTACTATTTCATCTTTAGAGATATAATCTTTCTTCTTTTTACCTTTTCTAGGCTTCTCCTTTAAAATGTAAATATCCTTAAAAGGGATCCCCCATTAACCCCTAATATCTTATTAAGTCATGAAATTTTCACTTTGCTTTCTTCTCTGTTAGGTGGGCCCCAGTTTTACAGGAGAGGTCCTGGTATAGGGAAAGGAAAGTGGATAGGAAAATGTTGGAGGAAAGGGTGAGTGAAAGGGACCCAGAAAGGGAAATGTGGAAGATTAGAGGAACAATCTTCCCTACTCTGCCCAAGGGAGCCCCATGTTAAGCTAGGAATGAATCCACCAAAGTGACTAAAGAAAATTCTCCTTCCTAAGCACAAAGCCTTGTTTCCATATCAAATCCTCTGGTATTTGATTCTGACAACACCTCTAAATTTCTCTAAATCATTATTGAAGGGTAAAATAAACTTGAACTGGTATTTAGATGATGTCTGTGTTCTGTGCATGTGCATGTGCTTGTACGCCCAGCTGCTACCGTGCTCCCTCTCCTAGAGGTGAGGTTGACTTTCCCGCAGCCTCTGGAATACATGAGGACCAAGCTTTGCAATAGTTAATTTACTATAAATAAATACTCTAAGCAATGCTAGTGACTTACCAGGCTCTTCACCATAAATGTCCTACGTGAAAACTGACCCCTGTTTGACACCTCAGCTATTTTAAAGCTACATGTAAAAATTCCTCAGCTCTGCTAATCTGTAAGGGCTAAATTGTGCTTCTGCACTCTGTGGGGCTCTCCTGACAAGAAAGCTGGTGTCTGAGAATAATTAGGTTCTATTCGGGAGAGGGAGGTAAATGTCAAGAGCTTATTATTTCTGGTCACCTTGTTAGACATTTATATTGAAATGCTGCAGAAAATAACACAGACATACAGAATCTTCAAGTCAACAAGGATACCTGCACTGGCTAAAGAGAAATTACTTCATTTATTTCAAAGCATCTAGCTATTAAGCTTTAGAGCATAGATCTTATGTAAATCAGAAATATACCAGATTAGCTCTCTCTGTAGAGGACTGTGCGGGTTTGAAGCTGCTATGTATCCCAGAAAACCATGTTCTTTCCCTGATCTAATCTTCTGGAGGCAGCCATGATTCTTTTGATCCTGATTCAATATTGTGGGGTGGAAAGTTTGATTGGATTGTCTCCACAGAGCTGTGACACACCGAATTGTGGGTGTGATCTTTTGATTAGATGGAAATGCTACTCCACCCATTGGGTGGGTCTTGATTAGTCTCCTGGAGTCCTTCACAAGAGGAGACATTTTGCAGGAAGCTCAAATGCTTAGAGAACAGTTGCTTCAGACCTGACAGAGATGTGGACATTTGAAGATGCTTGGCATCGCAACAAGGAGAGCAGACATCTAGACACTGACGTTTGGAGATGCAGAGCCCAGCAGATGTCACCATGTGTCTTCCCATGAGATGCTAAGCAAGCCAGAAGTCAGAGTTGTATCCTAGAGGAACTAAGTGAAGGCCCACAGATGCTTAGAGAGGGAAACACTGGCATCAGAAGCTGCCAGAAGTCAAAGGACCAGCAAATGCCAGCCACATGCCTCCCCAGCTGACAGAGGTGTTTGGATGCCACTGTTCTTTCTTGAGTCAAGGTATCTTTCTTTGGATGTCTTATCCTGTACACTTTTATGGCCTTAGAGCTATAAACTTGGATTTAATAAATTCCCTCTTTAAAAACCCTTCCACTTCTGGCAATTTGCAATTCCAGCAGCATTTAGCAAACCAAAACAACGACTGAACAAATTGGGTGTTATCTGGCATAGGTGAAAATTTTGCATGGGTGATACTCTCCCTGTTGATAGAATATTATAGATCTTATGCATATCATTCAGCCTATCTCTTTCACGCTACTCCTGCAAAAGTTCAAATATGTAAGCCATCAGGAGGAACTTCATTGCAAAAGTACTACAATGGTTGAAATCTGATTTTTAATTCACAATCCTCTGAATAGAATATGAAGCACAGGAGAAATCATTATTCTGCCCCTGACAAGTGCAGAGAATTGAATACTTTCAGATCCAAATCACAAAGTGATTAGCCCTTAGAGAAATTGCACATGGATTAATGAAATGGTGGAATGTTAATTTATATATGAAAACTACAGTTGTGGAAGTAAAAGGAGAGCAAACTCCCTAAGAATAGTGAGCCAAACAAGAAAGCCAAAGCATAGATTTCTATGAGCAATAGCCCAGAACTCTTACTCATGAGGTATAACACATTAAAGACTTGCCCAGTCAGTTGACAAGTTAGGGTCTCCTAGCTCCAGGCTGGGGTACTGAAGTTGTGGGCTCTATTGCTTTATGCCATTACAGACAGGATAATCAGTTTGGAGGGGTGCTCAGTGTTGAAATTGGCCATATTTCTGCTTGAGTAAGAGCTCTTACCCTGAAGGTATGAGGTAGAGACAGTAAGTTACAATGTGCAAATTCAGAGTTCTCTGGAAGTCTTTATAGCATTCCTTTAACATTTTGTATTCATATATAGTCAAAGGACTTTACTAAGATCTTTTTAAATATTTTTTCCTCCAATTATCCTTCATGTAACTGATTAGCTGGTCAGAACTATAACTTTTCATTTACACTTAGAGAAATCATGAAACAAAGAGGTAAAATAATTTGTTCAAGGTCAGCAACACAAGAGTTGGATTTTGAAATGTCTGCTTCTTAATTCTCTGGGCACTGAGCCAGTCTGCCTCTCCTCATTTTGACCTGAATGTCAAATATCTTTATTATTGAGATATATCACAAACCACACAAAACATCTAAGGTGTACATAAGTGGTTTTTAATATAACCACAGAGTTGTACATTCATCACCATAATCAATTTTAGAACATTTTCATTATTCTAGGAAGAAAAACCCCAAACCCCTCAGCAGTCACCACTCAATCTCTCTATCTTTCCACAGCCCTATATAACCACTAAGTCTGTCTCTATAGATGTATTTACCTTTAAAGAATACTAAAATGCTACTGTTGACTATAGTCCATAGTTTGCATTAGGTGTATTTTCCCCCTATACCACCCCATTACCAACAGCTTGTAAAAGTGGCATCCATTTGTTATAGTTCATGAAAGAACATTCTTTTATTTGTACCATTAACCACCTCCATCATCCACAACAAGGTTCATCACTATGTTATACCGTCTCATGTTTTATCCTCAAGTTTTCCTTCTAGTAACATACGTGACCTAAAACTACCCCTTCCATCCACATTCACACACATAATTCAGTGCTGTTAATTATACTCACAGTAATATGTTACCATCACTTCTATTCATTTCCAAACATTTGCAATCAACCTAAATAGAAATTCTGCACAAATTAAGCATCAGCTCCCCATTCTCTACCTACATTCTATTTCTCTTTACCTATATTCTAGATACTAACTTTGTGAGTTTGCTTATTATATTTAGTTCATATTAGTGAGGTCATACAATGCATGTCCTTTTGTTCATGGCTTATTTCACTCAACAGAATGTATTCCACTTTCATCCATGTTGTCGCATGCATCAGAACTTCATTCCTTTTTACTGTTGAATAATATTCCATTGTAAGTATATACCCCATTTTATATATCCATTCATTAGTTAATGGACATGGGTTGCTTCCATCTTTTGGCAGTTGTGAATAATGCTGCTATAAACATTGGTATGCAAATGTCTGTTCACTCCCTGCTTTCAGTTCTTTTGGGAATATACCTAATAACGGGATTGCTGGATCACATGGCAATTCTAAACTTAGCTTCCTGAAGAATGGCCAAGCTGTCTTCCACAGCGGCTGCACCATTTTATATTCCCACCAGCAGTTAATGAGTGTTCCTTTTTCTTCACATCCTTACCAACACCTGTAACTTTCTGTTTTGTTTTGTTTAATAGGGGGCATTCTAGTCCACTATTAAGATCTTGTTGTGGTCTTGATTTGCATTTTCCTAAGAACTAGGGATGTTGAGCATCTGTTCATTTACTTTTTTTTTTTTTTAACCATTTGCATTTCCTCTTTGGAAGAATGTCTATATAAGTCTTTTGCCAATTTTTAAATTGGGTTGTTTTTATTTTTATTGTTGAATTGTAAGATTTCTTTATATATTCTGAATATTAAATCCTTATCTGATGTGCAGGTTCCAAATATTTTGTCCCATTGTGTAGGTTGCCTTTTCACTTTCTTGACAAAGTCCTTTAAAGTACAGAAGCTTTTTATTTCTAGAAAGTCCCATTTATCTGTGTTTTCTTTTGTTGCTTGTGCTTTGGGTGTAAAATCTAAAAAATCACTGCATACCACAAGATTGTGAACATGTTTCCTTACATTTTCTTCCAGGAGTTTTATGGTCCTAATTCTTATATTTAGGTCTTTAATCCATTTGGAGTTAATTTTTATATAAGGTGTGAGATAGGGGTTCTCTTTCATTCTTTTAGATATGGATTCCAGTTCACCCAGCACCATTTATTGAAGAGACTATTCTGTCCTGGTTGTGTGGACTTGTGAAATATCAATTTTCCATAGATGTGAAGGTCTATTTCTGAACTTGCAATTTGATTCCATTGGTCAGTATAGCTGTCCTCATGCCAATGCCATGCGGTTTTGACAGCTGTATCTTTGTAACATGTTTTAAAGTCCAGAAGTGTAAGCCCACCAACTTTGTTCTTCTTTTTCAAAATGTTTTTGGTTACTCAGGGCCCCTTGCCCTTCAAATAAATTTGATAATTAGCTATTCCAATTCTGCAAAGTAGGTTGTTGGAATTTTGATTGAAGTTGTGTTGAATCCATAAATCGATTTGGGTAGAATTGACATCTTATTGATATTTAGTCTTCTACTCCATGAACATGGACTGTCCTTCCAATTATTTAGGTCATCTTTGATTTCTTTAAGCAATATTTTGTAGATTTCTGTGTACAGGTCCTTTACATCTTTGGTAAAATTTATTCCTAGGTAGTTGATTCTTTCAGTAGCTATTGTAAATGGATTTTTTCCTTTATTTCCTCCTCAGATTGTTCATTACTAGTGTACAGAAACACTACTGATTTTTGCATGTTGATCTTGTATCCCACCATGTTACTGAACTAATTTATTAACTCTAAAATTGTAGATTTTTGGGGATTTTCTAAATATAGGATCATATCATCTGCGAATATGGAAAGTTTTACTTCTTCCTTTCAAATTTAGATGCCTTTTATTTCTTTTTTAGATGCCTAATTTCTCTTGCTAGAACATCTAGAACAATGCTGAATAACAGTGACAGTGGGCATCCTTATCTTGTTCCAGATCTTAGAGGAAAGCATTCAGTCTTTCATCACTGAGAATGATGTTAGCTGTGGGTTTTTTATATATGTCCTTAATCATGTTGAGGAAGCTTCCTTCTACTCCTAATTTTTACAGTGTCTTTATCAAGAAAGGATGCTGGATTTTGTCAAATGCCTTTTCTGCATCAATTGAGATGCTCACCTGGCTTTTCTCCTTCAATTTGTTATTGTTCTGTATTACATTACTTGATTTTCTTATGTTGAACAATCCTTGCATGCCTGTGATAAAACCTACTTGATCACAATGTATAATTCCTTTGATGTTTTGTTGGATTCAATTTGCAAGTGTTTTATTGAGGATTTTTACAACTATATTCATTGGAGAAATTGCTCTGTAATTTTCTTTTCTTGTAGTATCTTTATCTGCCTTCAGTATTAGTGTGATATTGGCTTCATAAAAGGAATTATGTTGTGTTTCCTCCTTTACAATTTTTTGGAAGAGTTTGAGCAAAATTGGTATTAATACTTCTTGGAATGATTTGTAGAATTCACCTGTGAGGACGTCCAGTCCTGGTCTTTTCTTTTTGGTGAGCTTTTTCATGACAGATTCAATCTCTTTACTTGAATTGGTCTGTTGAGATCTCCTATTTCTTCTAGAGTCAGTGTAGATTGTCCATATGTTTCCAGGAAGTTGTCAATTTCATCTAAGTTTTTCTAATTTTTTATAATGTTGATGGTATCCTTTTATGATTTTTTCTATTTTTGTGGGGTCCATAGTAATGTCCCCCTCTTATTTCTAATTTTATTCATTTGCATCTGCTCTCTTTTCTTCTTTGTCAGTGTAGTCAAGGGTTTGTCAATTTTATTTGTCTTCTCAAAAAACCAGCTTTTGGTTTTGCTTATTCTTTCTACTGTTTTTATATTTTCAAGTTCATTTATTTCTGCTCTAATCTTTGTTATTTCTTTCCCTCTGCTTGCTTTGGAATTAGTTTGCTGTTCTTTTTCTAGGTCTTCTAAGGGTGCAGTTAGTTTTTTATTTCAGCTCTTTCTTCTTTTTTTCATGTAGGTGTTTAGGGCTCTAAACTTCCCTTTCACACTGCCTTTGCTGCATCCCATAAATTTTGATATGTTGTGTTCTCATTTTCATTTGTCTTGAGATATTTACCGATTTCTTTGCAATTTCTTCTTTGACCCACTAATTGTTTAAGAGTGTGTTGTTTAACCACCATATTTTTGTGAATTTTCCAGTTCTCCACCTGTTACTGATTTCCAGCTTCATTACATTATGGTCAGAGAAAATCTGTAAGTCCTTTGAATAATTGCAACATTTAAAATTTGTTGAGACCTGTTTTGTGGCCCAACATGTGGTCCATCCTGGAGAATGATCCATGAGCACTTTAGAAGAATATATATCCTGCTGTTTTAGGGGTGCAATGTTATGTATATGTCTGCTAGGTCAAGATCATTTGTCATATTATTCAAGTTCTCTGTTTCTTTATTGATCCTCTGTCTAGATGTTCTATATATTGGTGAGAGGGGTATATTGAAGTCTCCAACTGTTATTGTAGTGATGCCTATTTGTCCCTTCAGTTTTGCCAGTATTTGCCTCATGTATTTTGGGATACCCTCATTAGGTGCATAAATATTTATGATATTTATATAAATATTTCTTCTTGGTACATTGCTTAATATATAGTATCCATCATTGTCTCTTATAACAGTTTTGTATTTAAAATCTATTTTGTTTGATTTTAGTATAGCTGCCCCAGCTTTGTTTGTTTGTTTGTTTCTGTTTTTGTTACTATTCACATGGAATATCTTTTTCCAATCGTTCACTTTCACCCTATTTGTGTCTTTGGGACTAAGGTGAGTCTCTTCATATAAATGGATCATATTTTTTAACCCAATCTGTGTCTTTTGATGAGGGGTTAATCCATTAACATTCAATGTTATTACTATCAAGACAGTATTTATTTAAACCATTTTATAATTTTGCTTTTATATATCATATCTTATTTTTGTCTCTCTTTTTACCCTACTAATTACTCTTACTGATAATCTTCATTTCTACACTCTCCTCCAAGCCTCTCTCTCTCTCTTGTCTTTTCCTCTCAGCCTGCAGAATTACTTTTGGTATTTCTTATAGGGCATGTTGATGAACTCTATCATTCGCTATTTATCTGTGAGTATTTTAAACTCTCCTTTATTTTTGAAGGACAGTTTTGCCAGATAAGGAATTCCTGGCAGGAAGTTTTTCTCTTTCAGTATCTTAAATATATCACACAATTGCCTTCTCGCCTCCATGGTTTCTCATGAGAAATTGGCACTTATTATTATTGAGGATCCCTTGCATGTAATGATTCACTTTTTTCTTGCTGCTTTCAGAATTCTCTTTTTATCTTTGGCATTTGACATTCTGATTAGTATGTATCTATTAGGGTGTATTCTGTTTGAAGTATGTTGCATTTCTTGGACATGTATATTTAAGTCCTTCATTAGAGTTGGAAATTTTTTAGCCATTATTTCCTCAAATAAACTTTCTGCCCCACTTTCCCTTCTCCTTCCAGGGCAGTCATGATGTGTGGGTGCACTGTGTGCTTTCCTTCAATTCCTTGAGACCCTGCTCAATTTTTCCGTTTTTGTCTGTATCTGTTCTTCTGTCTGTCTGATTTCAGCTGTCTTATCTTCTGTCTGTTCAAATCTACTGTTGTATGCCTCTAGTGTATTTTCAATCTCTTCGATTGTAACTTTCATTCCCACAAGTTCTGTTATTTTTCTTTACTTGCTTTAAAATCATTCTTTATGGGGCAGGCCATGGTGGCTCAGCGGCAAGAACGCTTGCCTGCCATGCCAGAGGACCCGGGTTCGATTCCTGGTTCCTGCCCATGTAAAAAAAAAAAATCATTTGTTATGGTCACCCAGTGTCTTCTTAATATCCTTAACTCTTTTGCCATATTATCCTTGAGCTGATTTAAGAGATTTGTTTGAACATCTTTGATCAGTTGGTCCATACTTTAATTTGTTCCTTTGACTGGGGCCATATCATCCTGTTACTTAGTATTGCTTGTAATTTTTTGCTAATGTCCAGGCATCTGATTATCTTGATGAGTTTACTCTGATGGTCAGTTTCACTCTTTTGCCTAGGGTTTTTATTGTTGATTTGTTTTGAATTAAGGCTTTTCTTTGACATTTTGTTTAACTTATTCTAGACCTTGAGAATTGCCCATGTATAACTGAGGAAAACAGGACCAGGGGTAGTAGACTAGTTCCAAAGGACCCTGGGAAGAGTAGGGAAAGATGTCAAAAAGTCTTTTTTGTCAGCTCCCAGAAGCTGTGCTTTCCTAGCCTGCCCCATGGATGGCATTCTTCAGCAAATTATTTCCCACAGTCCTAAAAAGATGAGTGTGTTTCCTCAACTTCCATAGGCTCCACACTTGGAACGGGTGGTGTTGAAACAATGTTCTCAGGTGACCTTGTCTCAGTCAGGCTAGAACTGTTATTCAGAGCCATGTCTCAGTTCCACATTTTCTGATAAGAAGCTATGCTCAGCACTTGGCCATGCCCTACTCTGTTCTCAGGGAAGAAGGCTTCCCTATCCTCCATCTGCAACAGTCAGCCATAGCCCATACGGAGGCTGCTGGCCTTGAGGGTGGGGGGTGGGTGCCAGCCATTGCCACAGCACAATTCACTTAGTTTCTTCGCCTCATTTTCTCACTTTCCCTGTGCCACTTTCCTGAATGCTGTACTGTGCTCGCCTAGCCTCTAGAGCCCCAGAACCATTGTTTCAGACAGTTTCTGCCTGCCACTAGCTACTTTAGGAGGAGTGTGTCCTGTGGCTCCTAATTCTGCCATCTTCCCCAGAAGTCCCGAATTAATTTTTATTTCAGGTTTCTGACTGCTTGCCTAGTGTACACGTACTATATATCTCAGCCCTATTGCTGAAAGCAGCAGCTTGCTATTTCTAGCAAGCAATTCCAGCCTTCCGTGGAACAAGGTCTCCACTGGGCTCCAGACTTGACTTCTGAAGCTGATCCCAGGTGTTACAGCTCTGTATGTGTCTGTGTATGTGTGTGTGTGCATGTTTGTGCATAAAGCTAATCTTGAGAAGGTTTAGGACACCAGTGAGATTAGCAGCTTTACATCTAATTCTGCACAGGGAGCAATAGTCACAACAACTCAAATCAGATTCACTTTCCCAAGCCTTTATATGCTGCCCTGCCCTTGACTCCACAGAGTCCCCATGGGGAGATTACAAAAGGGGCCCTTTGGTATCAACTTGTCACCCACTGCAATTAAGCCTACTCGGCAGAATGTGCCTTCTCAAGATGGCACAAAGGGTGCAACCCTTTATTCACAATGACATCTGTATTCTATAGCTAACTTGGAATTTACACAAAACCCACTTTAGAATTGTGAAATTGGAATAGAAACTAATCAGTTCAGTGGGAGGGGCAGGGTCAGAACCTAAACATATATTTTATTCCTCTGACAGTACTAACGACATTGAATGCTCTCTCATAATCTTCAAGCCTTTGGCTCATCCTTTCTTGCTGCCCTTTTCAGGCACCATTTTAATCACCTGCCTTGTGGCTTTTCATTTCTCCTGTCCAGGGTCACTGAAATCCTTTTCTTTCCCAGATTCCTGAGCCAGGAACAAGTGTTGTTTAAAGTTCCAGAAATTAACTTTAGTCTTCCACAAGGTGAATTCTTGCTTTCTGATGAAGCCTCACACCCCCAATAAGCTTGTGAATATATTCCACACAAAAATAGCCTAATGCTTATTGTGTGAGACTCAAGAGTTTTCATGCACTCAACCCAGAACTGCTCCTTCTGTTTTTCCTCCTTGCTTATAAGATGCAGTCAATAATTTCTGGATCTTTCCAAATAATCATTTCAGGGAGATTCATAAGGTCTTTTTACAATGTTTTATAAGGCTCACAACAGCTGGGTCTGGAAAATTTACTTCCAACTACATATACACTCTCTCCTTGTTACTTACTTTGGATGGAGTAATAAAAGATGGTAAGGAAAGAGGGAGAGTGCCCTGCTGAAAGGATGAACTTTATAGTAAATGGTAGCAAGCACTACCCGAGCATCTTCCTCCAAAAGCTGGGTTACTCAAGGGCCAGTCCTTGGAGACTGATATCACCACCTCAAGTTCATGATTAGGGTGGACCCAAACCTTTGAGGTACCTGCCATTCTGACTCAGTCTCCAAACCAAGACCCACAGGATGACACTGATGGAGGTCCCCAGCTTTCTCAGGTTGATATTGGTCACTCCTGAGCTTCAGAACCAACACACGAGAAGAAAGTTATGGCCAGTATTAGCCATCACTCTGCTGTAGCCCTTGCAAGTGACTTATCTGGGCCACCTTCACTGTCTCCTTTATAAGTCAGTGGGCAAAAGGGAATAGAATTTTCTTTGGAATATTCTATTTTCTGGCACAACACATACTGATTCATTCATTTGTTCATTCTGCATGGGTAAATTGAAGATGTCCATGAATAGAGAGCTACCATAAGTGAGGTGACAGAAGCATTGATGTATGAGTTAGAGACTTTTTGGAAATTATATATGTATACAAATATTTATAATATGAAGTGAGACATGATACATATCATACGGGAATAGTGACAATGAATAATAGACAATATTTACATAAATCCTATTATATATCTGGCACAATTTTACATACTTTATATATAAACTCATTTAATCATCATAATGGCCCTATGAGATAAGTAGAATTATTATCCCCATTTTACAGATGAGGAAATTGAGAGCTCAAGTGAGAAGTAGAAATTAAATGCTCAGAGAATTCAGAGAAAGGAAAGAGTTCCCTTAATTTGGTTTTCTGCTCCCCAAGAGCATCTGAGCCACTTGAAAGGCAGCAAACAGTCCTACCATTGGAGGCCCACCCAGTGCAGCTGCCAGGCCCATCTCTGTTTCCACATAAGGGATAAGCAACTGGACAGGGCACTTGTGCAAGAGAGAGAGGGAATGTGCTGAATGAGTTAAATGCCCCTTGTCCCCCCTCACTCCCACCCCGAGCAGGCTGTGCAGGCTGAGCTGGTGACCCAGGCAGGATCGGAGCCAGAGGATTAATCCATCACAATGAGACATTCTATTTTGGGCAGGCGGCGAAAGCAGATGCCTGGAGCCTGCTCACTCGTGGAAACAGCACACACAGGGCACCCGCACAGAGCGGCTTGCACCCCCTATTCCACACTGCTGCCTAATGAGAAAAAAAAAAATGAGCTAAACAGAAGCAGGCAGTTCTGGTTGATTCTTTAGTAGTATAAAAACCAGACTTGCTGGCGCTGATGGAATTTCTTAGGTGGGTCCTTCTGAGAAACCCAATTTTCTTACATAGGATTTGTTTAGAATCTGAAACAGCCATCTCAGCTACATCATTTTGCTTACAAATCTAACCCATGCCTTACCCCACACATCACCTTTCTACCCTCCTCCCACCCTATCACCAACCCCTACATCTCAGCAGATGTATCTCCTAAATCCCCAACAGGCACCTGTGTGAGACTAGACTCCAGAATGTAAATCGTGGACTGGTTATAAATCATCATCTCAACCTCTAAATTAAGAAAAGGAAACCAACTCACTGCTATTGTTCCAAAGAATGTTGCCTTCTCAGGGATTCTCAGTGATTAGGGGACCTAGTATTTTTAAATGTGAAGCAGCACCTTTGTGCTCCTTATAGAGCTATGCTTTTGCCCAGCTGCCCCCCCCCCCTTATAACCTTTTGACCATTTGATCTCCTGTTTACACTGAACTGGGAAGAGCAGCCCAGTGACTCAGTCAGTGATTGCACTCCCAGGATATTTCAGTGTTGAGAGGAGGAAGAAAGCACAGTAGTTTAGCTCATACTTTGGGTTAGATTTGTGTTAAAATGTTAGTGTTAAAATGAAATTGCTTTTTAAAATCAGTCTCAATGACTTGAGACCTCTTTTGGAGGTATCAATCCCTTCCAGACAGAGAGAAGCATGTTGTGAATCAATGGAGAAGAGCATCTTGAAGACTGGACCAGAGACTCTGTGAAAGAGTGTTGGAAATCTAAAGCTCTAAATATCTAAGATGACAGATAAGACAACATTTGAAATGGAAGGGGTTGTCTGGTTTTATGGGGGAGGGGGTGAGAGATGGGGTTGACTTGATTTTAAAAAGTGGTTAGGATGATATCTCTCAACATTTTCTTTCTAATCCTGTCAGCATATCTGCCTCATCTGACTTCTAGTGAATGTTTTTCATTTCTATCTAGACCATTCCTTTCTTTAAGACTTGATCATTCTAAAGATTAGTTAATAAGAATCTTTGATTGGTCAAAGGTCAGACATTTCTTAGAGATCCCAGGGTAGGGAGTAAGCACTAAAAGCTTCTAAAATACTCTCAAGCACAACTTTGTAGATGCAAATGAGAGATGCTTCAGAAGACCCAGAGCTACTTAGACTTCTGTGAATAGAAACTTGGAATTATCCTGCTGCCTTCTGCCCTTTGCCAACCTTTCGGACTTTGTCTTAGTTTGTCAAGGCTGCTATAACAATACCAGAAACCAGTTGGCTAAAACAACAGGCATTTACTATCTTATAAAATTGATTGGTTTTTACAAAGGGGATTTATTAGTTAACAAATTTACAGTTCAAATTAAGGCATCAAGAGGAAGATATCTTCTCTGAAGAAAGGCTGCTGGCATCTGGGCTTCCGCTGTCACATGGGAAGGCACATGGCCATCTGCTGGTCCTTTTCTCAAGTGTTCCATTGCTTTTGGCTTCTGATTCCAGTGGTTTTCTCTTTGAGCATCTGTGAGCCCTCTGGTATTACCTCTGGGGCATTTTTCTCCCTCCATAAGTTCTCTTTGGGTGTTTCTCTCTTTTATCCCCTCACAAAGGACTCCAGTAAAAGATTAAGACCCACCTTGAATGGGCTGGGTCAACTCTCAATTGAAATAAACTAACCAAAAGGTCTCACCCACAATAGGTCTACACCCACAAGAATGGATTAAAAGAACATGGCCACAAGAGTTAAGGGGAGGTTTGGATGTTTTATTTGGTGAGGGTGTGGTTATTGGTTATTTTTCTCTTGGGAGCAATGACAATTTTCCAAAATCGAGAGTGTTAATGATGATACTACTAAATGAGGATAATGTGAGACGTGGACTGTGTTGACTTTGGAAATTATACATGATGCCCAATGGATGACAGTGGCTGAAGGATGCACTAACTTGAGTATTAGAATAGCAAACTGCAGTGTATACATATGATCAAATATTGTGCTGCTACAGAAAGGAAGGAAGTCGTGAGGCATGCAACATTGTGAATGAATCTGTGGGACATTATGTGATACAAAATAAGCCAGAAACAAAAGAGCAAATATTATGTAATCTCTATAGCAGTTACATTTAGTCCAGAGCTGTAATTATTATTTCTAGATTCTGGGAGGCTGTGCTTTACATGTATAAGCTGCATTTTTTCCCTGCAACTTTGGGTACCTGTGTAACACTTTAGACTCAGAGTAGGAGTTCTGCAGTTCTGAAAACAGCATTGTCACATACAACACTGTTGAAGAAATTAAAAAAAGAGATCAGATTTCAATTAGAGATAAGACTGAAGCCGAACCAGTTAGGACTAAGATAAATCAGAATACAGGGGTAAGGAGGACGTTGCCTATATTTTAGAACATCACCTACTCTATGAGACTACAGGAAGAGAGGTTTATTTCTTACAAAACCTAAATTTTCTGTAGCACATAATCTAACTCAACCTGTCTGGATAGATCATTTAAATAACCCAAACCCAGGGAGCCCAGAATGGGAATACATTCTTGTAATTCTGTGTAGTTTAATGTAATGCCGGAGTATGTTGAGGAGATAATTAAAAATTGTTGGCAAATAATTTCTCCCATCCTTAAGGAATGGGAGAAAAAATAAAGAACTATTAAACTTTACCACCCACGTCAAAATGCTAAGGCCTTGATTTTGAGGCTTGCTGTTGTGAAGCTTATTTATGTAACTGAGAAGCTAAGGCTACATATAGTTATGCCTAAGATTTATTTCCAGAAGACCTCTTTTGCTGTTCAATGTGGTCTCTCTCTCTCTCTCTGAGCCCAACTCTGCAAGTAAAAACATTACCCTCCCCCCACGTGGGACATGATATACAGGTGAAAATCTCCCTGGCAATGCGGGACATGACTCCCAGAGGTGAGTCTGACCCTGGTACCTTGGGATCAACAATGACTTCCTCACCAAAAGGGGAAGAGATTTGTAACAAATAAAGTATCAGTGGCTGAGAGAGTTCAAATAGAGTTGAAAGCCTACTCTGGAGGTTACTCTTATGCAAGCTTCAGCTAGATATTGCTGTTTATCATGGTTTCCAAACCCCAACCAAAATCATTCTTGCCTACCCTAAAGAACACCTAGGGCTTTATCTGAGATTCTACAAAGGTTCCATGCTCTGTAGTTAATTTCCAGAAACCTGCAATCTCCACAGGGTCCCTAGGCCAGTTAAGTCCTGAAACCCAGAGGGGTCAGCCTTTCCAAAACATCAACTAATTCCATCCCTCTATTCCATATGTCTTAGTTTATAAGCCACTGGAATGTAATATACCAGGAATGGAATGACTTTTAAAAAGGGAATTTAATAAGTTACAAGTGTATAATCTTAAGCCTATGAAAATGTACCAACCAAGGCATCCAGGGAAAGATACCTTAATTCAAGGAAGGCTGATGGGTCTGGAACACCAGTGTCAGCTGTGAAGTCAAGTGGCTGGTATCTGCTGGTCCCTTGCTCCTGGGCTCCATTGCTTTCAGCCTCTGTTCCTGTAGGGGTTCCTCACTTTGCCTCTTTGGGACTGGCTTGCATCTCTTGGTTTCCCTTGGCTCTTTCCAGGTTCTGGCTTGTCTCATGGTGATGTCTACTGGGCTCCAAGCATCTCCAAATATCCATGCCTCTGTTCTCCAGGTGTCAGCATCTGTGTCAGCTTTTCTCTGTCCAAAATGTTTCCTCTTTTAGAGGACTTCAGTAAGCTAATCAAGACCCACCTGGAATGAGTGGAATCACATATCCATCTAATCAACAGGTCCCACACAATTGTGCATGCCACATCTCCATGGAGATAATCTAATTAAAAGTTTCCACCCAACAATATTGAATCAGGATTAAAGAAAATGGCCTCCCTTACAAGATTGGATCAGGGTTAAAACATGGCTTTTCTGAGGTACATAATATTTGCAAATCAGCACATCACATTATCGACAGCCCTTGAAAAAGTTGGAATGGACATTGTGCAAATATCCCTAAAGAATGGGAGAAAGACCAAAGGAGAATGCAGACTTATAACAGAGAATATAGGATTTAACAAATGAGTAGGACTGCTGAATCTTACATTGATGTTTCTTTTAGTCTCTAGTGTCTTGGAGCAGCTAGAAGGAAACACCTATAATTGTGGAACTGTTAACCCATACCAAACTCTGAAATCTGTTCTGTAACTAATTGTGTTGGTGTGTTTTGAAATTTGTTGCTTTTTGTATATATGTTAATTTTCACAACTAAAAGAGAACATGGCCTTTTATGAAGCATGTAACAGCTCTAAACCATTACAGGAGGGTATAAGTGCAAAGTCAAGATGCTGGAAGAGTCAAGCTTTCTCCAATGTCTGTAGCCTTCTGGCAGTGGCTTGCTGGTGATCCATCACTGTTTCTGCCTCTGCCTTATGGCCATTTGTCTCCTTCTATCTCCTACTCCTCACACGGACACTGCCTCCAAATTTCTCCTATTTATAAGGACTCCAGTCATAATGGATTCATGCCCACTCTGATTTAGTTTGGTGTCATCGTAATAGGATCATTGATGATCTTATTAACAAATGAGTTCATATCCACAAGACTGGACTTTAGGACTAGGGCTTAATGCTTGAACATGTCTTTGTGGAAGACATGATTCAATCCATAAGAGGCCGACCTTTTGTCAGCCTACAGGGAAAATGCATCACAGAGGATGAATGTCTTGCCATTCTGGACACTGGAAGCATATTTGGAGCAGAGAAGGTGCATGAACAATTCCAGGCAATGAATGATATAGTCAAACACTGCCTCAGGTGAGCGAATGAAACTTAATTCATGACTGAGAACACAGAAGCAGTCCCAGATGCCTTGTTTGCTCCCAAAGGGCCTCTCAAGCTCGATCACTGATACTCACCCCTTTTCTTGGTCCTCTGCTTTTTCTCTGCTTCAATCCCAGGCTCTCTCTGAGACTTTGCTTCTCTTACAGACTCTATCCCCTCCACTCCCATCACCCTTAACCCCTTCTTATCCACCCAAAGCCACATTTAGTTTATTGGTATAATGGAAAACGGAAATTGACTATGCCTTAGAGATCATTTAGACAGTGATCCTTAAACAGTGTTCAAAGGAGCCTTGGGATTTCTTGAAGACAAGTAACAGAGGCCACTGAATGAATACATGTAGAGGGGGAGGATAGCAGAGAAGTGCCAGAAAAATAGTGAGGCCATATATACATATGCATATGTTTCAACCAAAGCAAATCCACTGTTACATGGTTTTTATATTGGGGTACTTCATTACTTGATAAAAGAGTTCTTTTATTTAAAGAAAATAGTTTGCAAAAGACAGTGATCACATTCTACCCCATCATTATCCACAGGAGGACCCAGTTCTTGGGTGTGCCCAAGTGAGATGCCCATGCCTGCATTATTCCATACAGAAGAGATATCTCCTGCTTTGAGCCAGAATAAAGAGGACAGAGCCGTATGACTCTATCTGAGCCAAAGTGGGTAATTGCCAAGAATAACCTGGCATCAGATTATTCAAACTCTTTGCCTTCAAGCTCTGGCATTCCAGTAAGGGCTGAGTTGGAGCTGTCAGAGTGAAACTCAACAGGCTAGGGACAGTAAATGCATTCTAGCACTTGACTGGAACTAGAGCATGGCCTAAAAGTTACTGTAATGAATAAGCTTGTTTTAAACAAATACATACACAATGCTAAATCCCTTTGAATGAGGGCTTTAATTTTGTTGCTGTATACACTTTGATTCTTAAGAATCACTAACTGCTCCAGCTTGCACTTTTTCTGCAGAAAAGAGTATTTCCCCAGGACCCTAGGTTCCTGCATACAAGTAAGCATATTTAATGTTTTTAATAAGAGGGTACCTATGTTCTTCACATTTAAGTTACCCCAAAGCAACTTGCACAGAACACTGTGTACACTTAAGTGAGATTAAATTACAGTCCCTAATGGAATCCTAGACATAACTCATCCTGGTTCTTTGGTGGTTGCTAACATGTCTAATACAGATTATAGTAATAGTAATGATACTACTTATAGAACACTTCTATGCAGCAGATGCAATGAATGTTATGCACTGCATATATATATATTTTTTTAACTTGGGCAGGCACCCAGAATAGAACCCGGGTCTCCAGCATGGCAGGTGAGAATTCTGCTACTAAGCCACTATCACACTGCCCTGCACTGTATACTTATTCTTAATAAAACCTTATAACTATCCTCATTCTACCAAAGACAACACTGAAGTTAAAGTTAAAGAAAGAAAACATCCAGAGTCAAAGCTTAGATGTGGGAGAAGTGGGATTCAAGAGAATCTTTTCTGACTCCTAAACCCATGTTCTTAATCTCTGTGCTCTATACTGCTATGCAGCCCCTACTGACACTATGGGGCACAGGCCTCACTAAATGGTGGAGAACAAGGTAAGAGAGTATGTGAGGAGAGTAAGTTCATCTTGACTTAAACGTCTCTGAACTTCTACTCCCAAAGCCAAAAGACTCCTTGCTCAACTGATAGTGAGGAGATGAAAAGTAGTGTGTGCTCAGGGGATTTATTTTGGATCAATCAGTCTATTGGCACGTCCCCTTGAAATCATCAAATACCTAAGGCATTGCTCAGACACAGCTGCCAATGCCTGCCCCATAGTGACTAAGCCACAAAGGAAGGAGATCCACCTAATGTGAGCTGAGAGAAACCCAAGCCAAGGTAAGTAGAAAACAAGAGCTTTAAGAAATGTGGATGGCATCTGAATAGCTCATTACATTCAGCTGTTGCACATTGAGTACATAGCTGAATGCTGAGCTTTGGCATTCATTCCAGTGCAACTCCTTCCCCTCCCCCACACCCATCTCTCTTCATCAGGCAGTTGTCTGGACAATTACAGGAACAACTGGCTGGTCCCTTTCTCTCTCTCTCTTAAACACACACCCTATATCCATGTATACACATTGTTGGGGAAATATAATTTTAAACAAAACTCCCGCCAATCCAGAAAACCTCTTGACAAAAGTAGAAGAGAAACAGAGTCATTATTCAGTAAGCTTGTTAAATAAGTGAAGCACATCATAAACAACCCACTAAAGGGATTGCAAAGAAAGAGATCTTGCCCTTTTATATAGCCAAACAGATAAAATCTATTACATGCATGTTTTCAAGATAAATGGTAGCTTGTCCTCAAGGAAGAGGATTAACTGCACCATTTGTCACACATAGTTCATTGGGGTGGCCTTTGTATATGCTAATCATCTTTATCCAAAGGAATAACAGACCTTTTCCTATCCTATATAACAGGGTGGGTTGTTACCATTTGGAGCCATGCCTCTAAGTTAGACTCCCATGAACATGGGGTGATTGGCATACTATCTTCCTTGCTGTTTACATTTCAGAGAGATGGCTCTCAGAGAGTTGAGAAAGATATTCTTGAGTTATACAACTGGCAAAAGGCTTATTTAGCTTTTAAAAAGATTTACCTTCATCTCAAAGAGAGAGAGAGAAAGAATTTATATTTACAAGTTTTCTGAAGAAAATGTTCTAAGAAAATGGAGGTAAGGAGAGAGTCTCTCTTTTTGCCCCAGGAAAATTCATTTTTGCTTTTTTTAAATTTATATCTGTCTTCTATTACTCTATACACATATATATGTAATACATTTTTTGAATTTGAGTTCATTTTACAGATCGTTTCGCTTAACAACTGACATGGGAGAGTAGACGTTAGAAAATCAGTGACCTCATTTCTTAGATGAAGGAGATAACAGAGTATACCATCCCCACTGCATGATAAGTATCTTATTGTCATGGTATTTATCTCAGGCAGTTCCATTTACAGATGGTCTAGAGCAGTGGTTCACATTTTTTTTCTTTAATATGGCTTCTATTTTTCTTTATTGTGGTAATATATATACAGCATAAAATTTCCCATGTTAACCACTTCCATGCATACAATTCAGTGGCATTAATTACATTCAATGTTGCACTATCTTTACCAACCACCATCTATTACCAACATTTTTCCATCACCCCAAATGGAAACTTTGCACACTTAAATCATTGCCTCTCCATCCTCTCCTTCCCTGGTAATCTGTAACCTACTTCTTGTCTCTATGGATTTGCATATTCTAGTTATTTCATATGAGTGAATTCATACAATAGCTGTCCTTTTGTGTCTGGTTTTTTTCACTGAACACTATGTCTTCAAGATTCATCCATGTTGTAGCACATATCAGAACTTCATTCGTTTTAATGGCTGAATAATATTCCAGTGTATATACATATATCTCGCTTATCTATTCATCTGTTGATGGGTACTTGGTTGATTCCACCTTTTGGGTATCATGAATAATGTTGTGATGAACATTGGTATACAAAAAACTGTTCATGCCCCTGCTTTCAATTCTTTCATGTATATACGAAGAAGTAGGATACCAGGTCATATGGTAATTGTTTAACTTTTTGAAGAATTGCCAAACTGTTTTCCACAGGAAGTGTACCATTGTACCAGTGTTACTAAATCTTTCCACTAATAACCATCTTAGTGAAAGTGAGGTGGGCTCTCTTTGTGGTTTTGATTTGCATTACCCTAGAGGATAGTGATGTTGAACATTTTTTCAAGTGCTTATTGGACATTTGTATATCCTCTTTGGAGAAATGTTTATTCAAGTCCTTTGCCCATTTTTGAATTGGGTTGTTAGTCTTTTTGTTGTTGACTTGCAGAAGTTCTTTATATTCTGGATATTAAATCCTTATCAGTGTAGAGTTTTCAAATATTTTCTCCCATTCTGTAAGTTGTCCTTTTCACTTTCTTGATCATATCCTTTGTTGCACGAAAGTTTAATTTTGATGAAGTCCAATTTATCTGTTTTCTGTTGCTCATGCTTTTAGTGTAAAATCTCAGAATCCGTTGCCTAAATTGAGGCCCTGAAGATAGTACCTATCATTGGATCATTGATCCATTTTCAGTTAATTTTGTTTGTATATTATGAGATAGGAGTCCATGTTTTTTTTTTGTTTTGTTTTTTTGCATATGTAAGTCCAGTTTTCCCAGCACAGTTTGTTGAAGAAATTTCTTTCCCTATTGAGTGGATTTGGCACCTTGTTGAAAATCAATTAGCCATAGATTTGTGGGTTAGTTTCTGAACTCTCAATCCTATTTCATTGGTCTATATGCCTGTCGATGTGTCAGTACCCCACTATTTGATTAATGTATCTTTGTAATAACTTTTGAAATAAATCAGGAAGTGTTTAGTAGCCCAACTTTGTTCTTTTTCAAGTTGGTTTTGGCTATTCAAGGTTCTTTACCTTTCCTATGAATTAGATGATTGGCTTTTCCATTTCTGCAAAGAAGGCTGTTGAAATTTTGATTGGGATTGCACTGAATCGATAAAAGGTTTTGGGTAGTATTAACATCTCAATGATTGTGAATCTTACAATCCAGTAACACAGACAGTCTTTCCATCTATGTAGGTCTTCTTTAAGTTCTTTCAGGAATGACTTATGATATTCCATGTACAAGTTCTTTATATTCTTGACTAAATTTATTCCTAGATATTTTATTCTTTCAGTTGCTGTTTTAAATGGAGCTGTTTTCTTTATTTCCTTTTCAAATTAGTCATTGCTGGTGTTTAGAAACACCACTGATTTTTGGTTCATAAATTTTAATGTGCATAAAAATCAGCTGGGGAATCTTATTAAAATGCAGAATCTGACTCAAGTGTGGCTTGGCATTCTGCATTTCTAGCAAGCATCCA